>PQWD01005177.1:7032-28901 GCA_019425675.1 Leucinodes orbonalis | reverse complement strand
CAAAAATAATTTGTTCATTTTGTAGAGCGTATTGAGGGGCAATAAATCTCCAGCCATGGCCCCGGTATGAATAAAGAGCTAAAATATAAAAGCTTTTGCCATTTTATATTTAGCCCTTTAAAACTAACTCCTTATTGTATGCAACACCGCTTACTCAGTTCCACACAAATATCATCTGCATGAAGTCGTCGAATTATTCCAACATAATAATAATATTTCTGTATTTTACAGCGCACAAAATGGAAGTGACATCGCGCTTTACAGCTTTCCGCTTTCAATGTAGCAGAGTTACAATGTTAAAACTTTCTTGGAATATGGTGATTTGCGTTTACTGTATTACCTGGTACAGATGTGAAATAGATCTCTTTGTAATAAAATATGCCTTTGT
This sequence comes from Leucinodes orbonalis, assembly GCA_019425675.1. Lineage (NCBI taxonomy): Eukaryota > Metazoa > Arthropoda > Insecta > Lepidoptera > Crambidae > Leucinodes > Leucinodes orbonalis. Next base: position 28,513 of record PQWD01005177.1, on the reverse strand, counting down.
TTTGCATTTTTATAATTATTATTAGAGCTTAGAATATTCCGGTAAGTTTGTAGGAAATTCCAAGTTCTAAAAACGAATATTTGAGTGCATGAATTCCATGAGACCCATATCAATCACGCTCAATTATTAGGTACAACTTGATAATACTGCAGATTATCAGCAAAATTATGATGTTGTTGCTAATAATCTACTTCTGCCTTACCTTAAGAGTATTGATCTCCTTAGTTATTGAATTTGTTGATCCAATCACTCCATTATTCTATAATTTATCTCCGGGGCAAGTGACGTTGGTTGAATCTCCACCCATAATGTTGTAGATTATGGGTGGAGATTCAACATTCTTTGCGCACTAGATTTGCGTCGACCTTCGTCATACGAATAGCTAAAGAAAAAGCTTTTCTATATACGAGCAAATTAATTCAAGAATTTGGACACTCAAATACTTAAACCCATCACTGTTGAAACAGATTGGAACGCCCGTGTGACTAGCCAGCCGCAAGTGGGCCAAACTCTGGAACAGATTAAAACTTGTGATGAATCGTTATTTTCGTTTACCCGCACTCCAACATCTGGATATGAGGAATTTACTTTATGTGTGAAAATGTAAATATGCTGCGAACTTCGCAGCTTCCCAAGGAAATCGCGTTCTCAAGTGTTGACAGAGACATGTCGGCTTTTCCTAGTGGATTATTTGAAGGATTTGCTTAATGCTATGCGTTTGCTTGCGTAAAGGATTAACGAGAGGCGATGTTTGGTTTTTGACTTACACAAATGGTTTTATTCATTTGTGTTTTTACTGGCTAATGGGTTCATTTCTAAGGAAAATGTTTTGCCATGAAAACTTCATTGTTTGATAATTTTAACATAAAAATACTTAAAATACGTAACCATCGCTTTACAACTATTGACGTACTACATTATCAGTCAATCAATAATAACTTTGTTTATTATTGATGGACTGATTGATTGACTATCTATATATTTGGAATATTTATATATTTGGAAAATCTATATTTAAACCTCAAATTAATGTGAATGTTAACTTTCATTATTGGTTTGGTAGATCGGACCCATGACCCGCGAAGCATTATTGCATTTTTAAGCTGGCACTATGTGACCTCGAGTCTTTAGTCTAGGTTATAAGTAATGCCTCAGCTAATGTTCTCTTCCATACCAGGAGATCATAAAGATGTATTGTTCCGAAAAGCACCAACGTAACCCCTAGACCCTTTTTATCACGACCAAATTGACAGGAATAAATTCCGAGCCATTTACTTACAATGCCGCATTGAACGTAGGCATCGCCGGAACATTTAATAGTACAAAGGTACAATAACATGTAATTGCAAATGATACACTACGACTGAAGGGTAATTCTTGGTTGTATTTACATTTTAGATTAACATAAGACTAATCATATCTTTTTTATTTAAATTAGTATTATCGTAACCGCTATTATATCTCTATTATATAATTAGCACACATTTTCATTGAGTGAAAACATACTGTTAACAAAACTGCATGAAAGTTCATAAACTGTTTCATTTTTAAAAATTGATCCACATGAGCTCATTATACATAACCCCAAAATGAACTAAAAAATATTTTGTATTCCATTTTCGTATTGCTAATATCGATTATTTTACAAGATTGACAAGAATAACCCTTCTGTGTATATTCTACGTTTCACTACGTCATCATATTGAAATCTACCAAAACATTTTTGCATTCACGCATTGCTAATATCAATTATTATTACAAAATTAACAAGAATAACCCTTCGTGTATGTCCTACGTTTCACTACCATTTAAGTCTGCCCACGCTCCGGCCAAGCACACGATAGGGCTCTCCACAATCTCGATTCATATTTTCGTTTGTTTATAGGTTTCGAAGCTCACATTTATCGGGTATCCATTTGTCGTTACGGGTGGGTGGTTTGTAAAAATATTTGTTTGGGCGAACCAAAATCAGAACTTCATTCCTTCCTTCATTTTGTATATTCAAGACCACCTTAAAAGTGACCAGGGCGATTTCCTTTCCATGCTGTAACAAAATTTTATCATTAAGTAACATAGTAACAATAAAACGTCTACATGCTGAGAAATACTCTTTTATAGTTACATATAATGATTTAGTATCTGAAATTACAGATCTTACCATCAAGTATATCATAGTATTCAAATAAATTTAATAATTACTTGTCACCTGTACTGCAATGTCTATTTTGTAATTTGGATGCGAATTGTAATGCAAATAATAATTGGTGAAAAGCTTTGGGCTCACCTATTTTTTATTTTATATAATGTTATTAGCAATAATACATATTCATCTACATATAGTCAATTACGTGATCTCAATAAAGACGTATGCTAAATATAAAAAGTTAGATAAACATTCATTATCTGGCGCGATGTTATTTGAACCAATGGACAGTACAATTAATGGTATAAATAGCAATTATTTATTGCATTAGTACTACAATTTTTTCGCAATTCATTCATCATCCATCAGCGATCTTTGTATATAGCATACCAACAACCTGACACACTTCACTACTGAGCTTAGGCAGGTGAATTGGAGATAGCAGTAACTTCTAAAATGGTCGGTACAATTGCTGCTCATACTCATTTAAATATCCTGCCTCTAAGCTCCCTTTTGAAAAATGTAAGCTTTATATTTATTTAGATTAGAAAAACTTTTTGTCGCAACAGATAGCACAAGTCATGTTCTTTGAGTGTTATTCAGGGTCAATACCATAAGCTAATTTTATCTTGGCTTGGTTAAACAAAAACAAAATGTTTCCGAAATCATATCATCATTACGCCATGTTTCCACATGTTGATTACTTGGGGTCAGTGCAGTATTTGTTTCTTCTACTTCTTACTGACGATTTCAGAAGATTTTTGAGTCAAATCATAATAATACATCCATTTTAGTAATTTGGCCTTTCACATCCCTTCTATCGCTTGACATTCAAATTTCTAGTTACGTATGTATGCTCCCTCTATGTCTCATGTCCGTACTAGCACAAAAGTCTCAATTTTCCGTAATTTGTAATACCAAAATGAAAGCTGAGGTTAACGATAAAGTTGCACACTAAATCTGAGAGTCCATCCGGTAATACCCAAGTTTATCGACCGTCGCCTCTAAAACAAAGATAATGCAGTCGTAAAACTAGTTCACTTTTAGGAATATGTATAGTTAAATTTATTTAGCCATAACAAAAGCTCTTACGTTTGAATTATTGTACGCTTCGTCTGCAGGATAAACGTATCGTTGTTAGATTGTGGTAAGTGCTAGTAGATATTGAGTGGCATTAGTTATAACTTGTGTAATAATGGTTATTCGTATGGATTGCTCTTTTGTTAATTTGGCGGTATGGGCTTGTACCGCCAAATTAATTTTAACGAAATTGTTATGTTTATTCAGGACATTAAAGCAGTAACATGATACGGAAATATCAAGAAAACTGGTAGGAAAGGTAGGAAGACGCATTTTGTGTGTTAAAAGAGTATTGATCATTTGTCTGAAATTTGTATGCTTTCGCCTTAAATACCAAGCATGATAATGACTGTTACTTCCAATGTGAACAAGTTCTATGAACATATGTTTGAGAGAAATAAAGTCTAATGTTATCATTAGGTGAGACATTCTGGTTTATATTGTATATTATATTATTTAAAATAATTTGTTCGTAATCGAGGAAACAGTCGACATGATGGTAAGTGACAACATATAATACACGGTACAGTTAACGCTGTTAACTATTACGTACACGAAATCGGTCCACGTAATATTTTTATACCAATCGTATTTCTTTAGCTTCAACGCACTAACAAAATATACGTCTTTGTAGAGTTCCGTGGTTAACCTGAAACACTAAAAGTTTCGCTTTGTCCATTCTTCCCCTTGACACAAAACAACTGGCTGCTGTAAAGACTATTGAACCCTATACTACTACTACACGCACTTAACCAGGACTTAATTTACTATCACAAGTTATTTGATAAATATATGTCAACCCTAAAAGATCATAAATCAGATTTAAATTCACTTAACGACCTACATTAGTCAGTTATTAAGTTCAAATGTCAAGTTACGTATTACGATACTTGAAATACAAACGCCAAATAAATAGTGGCTATTGTAATAGCCCTAGGTTTCCCATGAATGCTTCGCCGGTTAAGGTCTGGCCCACACACATAGTTAAATACCTTATTTATGGTCTGCTTGTGCTGACCTTTGATGGGACTGGGCAAGGGAAAGGCGTAACTTCGGATTGAAAATTCTTACTTTGTCAAGGTCATCATTTATATTGGATGATCGTTCTATAAAACGTAGACAGGTAATTGTTGCTACTGAACCTACTAAAATTAATACATATTAACTTTACTATCACATTTTGTTAATTTTGCCAATGATGTAAAAAGTATAGATTCGTGATATGTTCCTAATGCAGCGACAGCACACATAATTCAAATTTCGAATGCGCGTACATTTACTAAGAAAAGAGGCTACAAATGTATTATCTTTGTCGGTTCCTTTTTGTGGCACGGGTGGCGTATTTAACTTTATATATACAGAATATCATTGTATTTTGCGTATCAGATGCTCAGCTATTCTAATGCATTTTCTAACTGTTGTGTTTTATATCAATTTGTCATTTTATCAAATTTCTTTTCTTAATTGTGGTTTAGCCAAAATGAGGTTTATTATTTAATCATCATCATTAGCCTATAACGGCCCACTGAAGGGCACAGGCCTTCCCACACAGCATAGCTATGGGGAGATGGGGCCAAAGCCCAATGATGATTGGCGGGTGTTAGACTACCATCTTAAGGTTCTGGCCAGGACAGACGACGTTACTTGCTCTACGAAGCACGGTATCATCATTATTTTCGAAAAATCAGGTGAGTCAGCGAACATTATTCGATAATGTACGCTGACTTACCTGATTTTTTGATTTTTTGGATCGGCCCAAACTAAGAAAATCGCTCGAAGTCACGTTTCCTCGCGGAAGTAGAATCCACGACCTTTGCGTCACGAAGCCGAACGCTGTGTCCACTAGACATGAAGGCAGTTATAATTTTAATAATTTGAAAAACCCGTTAAGAGTTAAAAGATTTTCCTAAAACGAAACAAGATAGATAGATTAACACTTTATTGCTCACAATTACATGAATGGTACACAAACACAGAAAATTCAACATATAGTGGGCAAAGGCGGCCTTATTGTTACGAGCGAACTCTTGAAGGCATTCTTTGGATAAAGAATAAGTTGAAGATTAAAAGTAAGTAACTATAAGTTGTAATTATGATAAAGGATATTTTAGAAGGATGCCCTAAGAAATTAATACATATATGGATTTTTATACATGAATTTATTATAAATCAATTTGGTGAGTGTCTAGGCAAGTTAATATTAATATAATTTCATGCTTAAACTAACCTTTTAACTGACCAAATCATAACCACGTTAATATTTGCCAATCCATCATCTTTATTGACAAATATAATTTGCTTGAGTTCCGTAACCTTGCTCTTTAAATGCTTTACCCAACAAATTTTACCAAGCAGCCATTAATTCATAATCGTAAATAAAAACTGGCCTTCTTATAAAGCAATTTGGAGTAAACCAACCGGCTGATTATTATATTAACATAGATGCCTCAGGGTCATTGAACGGCCCTCTATTAGAAATTCGGCTATTAAAAGAACATATTTTCACGCAACTAAAACTCAGAGGTTGAGTAGTCTTAAAAAGCAATTTTATTACTTTTAAATGGCAGGTATGAGGTCTTTTTGGTTGCATCGTAAAACGAAGGTATCTCCATGAGATGTGGAAAATGTATAAAACAGATATTCAAAATATGTGCTTTGAAATGTAAGAAGTCTGCTGTAAGGCTCAACTATGAGGTACTATTGAAGAACCGCGTTTATTTATACAATGTATTCTAGGACCGTACATTTTGTTTTATTCTTAAAATTTAATATAAACAAGTATTTTATAATAGCAATAGGTACTACACAAAATAATAACAACTCATTAATCAAGACACGAATTATTCTACAAAACATTGCAATCACTTAAATAATATTTTAGATTATTTAACTTGTGAAACATTAAGTAATGTGAAATTAAATACCAAGTTGTTTTATATATCACGTACCTATTTTCACAATATCAAATGACTCATGCATTGTGCCTAAAATAAGCCGAAGTACTGAGTGGCTTGCATCTTGCCCACTCACTCTGATGCAGCACGATCGATGCATTTAATTGTTGCATGATAGCACACTAATGCACCTGTCAAGGTAACAAAGGCATCTCTAGATAAGTCCAAAATTGAACTGGGTTTTGGCGGCGAGAGCGGTTCAAATGTAAATGTTTATACTTTCTCGTTTGTGTTCTTCAGATTTTCATCTCTGTCAGGGTCATCAAAATATTAATATTGATAATAACCTGTAAGACTTACAACTTCTTTTTTTATCCGTCAACCTGTGTAAAATATTCCTTCAAATATCTACATCAAATGCAAAATTCCATTAAACATTTGCGTATTAGTATTCTAGGAAAATGCACAAATAAAAGTTAATTCGGCAAGCTAATTTATTTAGTCATATAAGTGATAAGGGACGGCTAGTTCATTAAATTGATGGTAAGTGATATGTGATGTCGTTTATGGGGAAAATAAATTATTACTATTATTTAAAATTTCGTCTAGTACGTAGTAAAACCTAAGAAGTACCGACAGTAAATAAGTTTTAATTTGAAATTACATGTTCAACATTAACATGCCATTAATTTTACTAAATATTTTAACACAAAACAGTAAAATATTTACACCTCTCAGTCTAGCTGTGGATGTTGATTACAGTAATAATAATATGGCTCAGTACATACATAATATAATATTATTTACTAGTTAGCACTCGTAATGATATACCGACTATAAAGTAATTTGCTCTTAAGTCGACAACCCTAACTATGATGTAAGCCACGCCAGTCATTTGTCATGTGCCGAATAGGAGAGCGTTCCGTTTGTTCTAAACAAGGTTATGCAACGAGATCGAATGCTTACAAATTGTAAATATGAGATAAGACCGACTGAGAAGGTCTTTGTCGTATGATGCGCCTGAAATTATCGCTGATAATTTATTCCTACGTGAAAGATAGAGAAAACTCACCGAAGTTTTTTTTCTCTCTACCAGTATGAAAAATGATTTTAGGATGTGAAATCAAAACAATCCAGTATCAAGTAATCGTAATTTGCAGGTGTGTCATCTTGTCGAATTGAAAAAGGACATCTACAACTCGCACGTGTCGACTGCGGTAACGATCCAAAACTCCCCAATGCCAGAAAATAATGGGGATTGTTAATCTGACAGTTTATGTTGTAGCTCTTTTACAATCAGTATTATATACATATATATACACACACACACACACACACACACACACACACACACACACACATATATATATATATATATATATGTATATATAATATATATATTTTTATATATATGTATAGATACAACGTAGAATAACTGATTGTAAAAGAGTAAAAACTATATGGTTCTAATATTATTTTAATAAAATCAAACTTCAATTTGTCATTTAGCAGATTACACAAGTTGCCTCAAGCACGCGAATACGGATATAGGCTAAGGGCATTCGTATACGATCATAACTTTCTAGAAACTATTTGTAACAAATGTCAAGACCACAAAACTCCCGATATATCGTGTAAGAGGTCAGTCGTGACTGGACTGTGTAAATAGATTACAGCGAAAACAGCAGGCCGATCGCGTTATTTTAAAACGAAACGTTTGTATTATAATGAAGATAGTCAAGATATCCTTTCGATCCTGTAATAGTTGACATTTTCGATATTTGGTATTGCCATAATGTTAAGGTTCAATATCGTCCGATCGAGCTGCCAAATGATTAGTGCAATATTAAAATTGATCAAAAAGTTGTATTTCGGTCTCAGTGTTATAGCTGTCAAAATTTAACGCGATTGGCCTGCAGGTCATGAAGTAACCATCTGATACTTGCTTCTTAGTAAAATTTGTTTTACCTTAAATATTTGATTGATCCTAAGTTAAGTTTACTTTAGAAAAACAAAATTTAATAGGTTATTGATTCAATGACAAAAAAAAGAATACGGTATTCTAACAATATTGGGAAATTATTTACAGTTACTTAATAAACTGAACGAAGACAGTAACATCTAAAATTAGTTAGTAAAGTAAATAAAAAATCTCAAGAAAATATCACCATCACTAACCATCTAATGCTAACAGCTAAAAAGAACAATCTAAAAAAGCGATTGGTTATTCCAAAGTATTGGAAAAAAATTGCAGGGCCTTTCAGAAAAATAATTCATAATGAAATCGCATTTTAATTAGGTCTCATCATCATCAGCTCATTAAACGTCCCCACCGAGGGGCACGAGCCTACCCGTATAGGGTGTACAGGCCTCAGTCGTCCACGCGGGCCCAGTGCGGATTGGACGACTTCACACAGAGCCTTCGAATCTCTTCGCAGGCGTGCATGAAGGTTTCCTCACGATGTTTTCCTTCACCGTAAGAGCGTCGGATAACGTACATATATTTCCGAAAATTCGAAAATACACTGGTACGTGTCGGGATTTGAACCTCAGCCCACCCGGTAGGAAGGCGACAGTCCACACCACTGAGCCACCGACGCTCTTAAATTAGGTCTAGTACAAATCAAACCTTGGAATTAGAGACAATTGTTTCCCATTGCTCCACTTAAGAAGTTCAACAAGGTTCCTTTTTTGGCCCGAAATGGGAAAAGAATTTCAGCGTATCATAAACTTGGACAAATACGCATACTTTAATATCATAAGCGCCCAAATAATAATATTCCAAAGTAATTGTTGAGGTTTTCTGTAGGGGCGACAGCAATAATGAGTCAGCTTCTTGTGAGATATTATCGTTCACCCGCGTCGCCTATCTCCCTTGCCGCTTAGAGGGTGTTGTCTTTATATATTGCTAGTTCACAAAGTAGGACGTAATAATGATCCATGTTACACGTCTCATGAGCTAAGCATATAGTAGTCCTTTATTAGACAGAAAAAACTGAACTATTATAAGAACTGATTTAATTGTAACGCTGTTATTTTCTTATGAGTAACAAAAAAATTCGTAAAACATGGAAAGAATGGCAAGTTGTACTAGAACTGGTACTGTTCTTGTTGTAATAGTGTATTTATTTATATATCATTGGACCTGGTTGAACTTCCTAAACGAACTTTTAAATAATTATATACAGATAAGTATAAATAATTCCAGCATAGTTCCTGTCGTCAATACTTAGCTTGATGTAAAACAATTTTGGCTTAATTGGCTTATTAAAACATTATTTATTTATTTTGAGTATAAAACATAATAAACAAACTCTCTGTATGGATTTATCTTTCGTATAATATACGTTCACGTGTACATACAGAGTTCTTGATTTACTTGGCTTGGCACCGACTTCAAAAATTATTTAACCATTTCTATTCACATAGCTAAAAAAATATTTTTTTTCTGTTTAGTTTGAAGTCGGTATTTTTTAAAATAATTTGATTATTATTATTCCAGGGGGCAAAATCAGCCCAAATGCTAAATAAATCAAAAATAAATATCCTACTTTTTGTTTCGACCTGTAGCTGCGACTCTTACAGTATTTTACGTAATACCGTCCTTGCATATTTGCGATCCCGAAGTCCATTTTTATACTGCCGATGCAGCACTTCAGACCCCAGTAATTGGTTGAAGTTATCTCCATCATTACATCTCGGTCTCGACTTTTTACGCCGCCTTATTTCTTCGTTTTGCCTCGATTTTCGTTTGTTTTTTAATCAATTACTTTTAATATGCGATTGTATCTTGCAGCAAAAGCAAAGGTTGAAGGATAACTCTCTTTTTGAATTATCTGCTTTCAGAGGCGTTTTTAGAATATTTAAGGAACTTGTCCTGTTTATTGAGCAATGCGTTTTGAATGGATGATTGAACTAATAGATCGTGTAAGGGTTGTGTATATTGATTGGTTGTTAGGGCTTTGTTATTGGTTTTGTCAAATTTTTGATATGAAACTTATATTATAATTTATCATCATCCTGCATCCAGCGGTCACCAGCAACCTCCCTTAGGTCATCGGTCCTTCTTGTGGGCGGCCGTCCGACACTGCGCTTGCCGATACGTTGCTCTCCATTCGAGAACCTTTCGGCTTCAACGACCATCGGTTCTTTGGACTATGCGCCCTGCCCATTGTCTCTTCAGCTTGGTAATTTGAGTGACTATGTCGGTAACCTATATACCCTCAAGCTAAGCATGAGCTTATAATATGGGTACTAAACAACGTATAAACATGCTTATATATTTTTTGTAAACCTATTACATATATATATAAATACAGACCATGATAAATACGTTACGGTACGTTCATGCACAAAAGCATTGTTCTGCCCAGGGCTCGAACCTAGAACCCTTAGTGTAGAAGCCGACGGCTCAAACAATACACCAGATGGATCACCAAATAGATCCTCTCACTGTATCTAGTAATTTGAACGATTATTTAAGATCGTTACGTAATTAGGGGTTTATGGGTTTAAATCCAACGGGGTGACCTCAAAGAATGCAGGAAGGCTTGTGTCCTGACTTGGGACGTTATAGGCATATTCAATTGGCTACCTCTAAGGAACCGTTTTCATAAAATGTATCAACAAATTTTAGAGGAATAACTAAAATATAAGTTTTCTATTAGCCCATCCTTTACAATCTTCACAAAATTTATATGTACCAATATTTTTCATAGCAATAAAGCACTAGAATATAACAAGGCAGATAAGAGAGAAAACGCCTGCGGCTTATCGCAAACTTGCCTAGAGGTGTGCCAAGCATTTTCCTCAATACAATATCATCGTGAAAATATTCAAAGCCCAAGTTTACACCTAACACGCGGCAGCAACCTTCACAACAATCTAGATAAGGGCCCACTTTTCTTCTCTTAGCCTTGTTTATTCGGCTTTAAGACGATATTCTTAAGGACACGACATAACTCATACTGTATCGTAACTCAGATCGGAATTTTACTAAATGAACGCGTCTCGGCTCGATATTTATGGCGACGGTGGACATACATAATTTAATAAACAAAGCAGAGCTGAGGGCAACGCTTTAATGCCACCCCAAGCATAGGATCTGATAATGGTCCGTAACTGGTTTTCGAGCCTCAGAGATAGCATTGTAAGAAACTAGTAGTTCGTTACGAGGGAGCCAGCTAGTCTACAATTGTTAGGCGTTCCGCAAACTTAACGACATAATTCCAATATTGTGCCTTGGAGATGTTGTCAGTAACTGTTTTAAATTGTACGACTCACGATAGATATTTTATGACGTCATTTGTTTTAAACCTTCTTTATAGGAAAATTCCGTTGGGATGCTTAAATTCATTAATGATGATTTGAAAAGACCGATAATTCTTCCCAAACTGGCCCCTTTCTGTTGTGACGTTTTGTTTATCGTTCTACTAGAATGTAGGAGAGTTATCTCCGATCACTTTGTCCAAATGTTTTTTTCCAAAGTTATGTATCCCATATAGAGCACATAGATCTCCTTCATTTTGTACCAGATATCTCGATCCTCCACTTTTTTTATTCAGTCACCATCAGCAACCTTTCTTAAGGCCCATCAGGCCCAATGTTTATTTATTTATTTAAATTGCATAACATATGTATTTCATAAGATTTTACAATATTGGGTTGTGAACATATGGACCCTGTAAGGGCGTCGCAATTTAACACAAATATAAAATCGTATCTCCATAAATATTAGTCAATAAAAATCAATATAATATCAGAATAGAAAAAAAAGATTATTAAATTAACAATAGTAGTAAGTCAAAATAAAATATATTTAAAAAAAAAATATTAAAATTAAAACATGTCAAAAAATATGTTTGTTAATATAATATACAATTTGTCCAATCAAAAAATAACATATTCTCAATAAAAATGTCAAATTAATTAATATTGATATACACTACAATTTACAATATAAACAAACACTAAATACATACTTGCATACAGACCGACATTTCCCATAAGTAAGTACTTACTTATAAGGCAAATACTTATTAATGCCTAATCAAATTATTTTTATCATTAATATATTCGGATAAGTCGTAGTAGCACTTGCCATATAAAAAATGTTTTTAACAGGTTAATGTCGTCCTACGCTTGCCAAGACGTGGTCTCCACTCCAGAACTTGTCTCCTCCAATCCATAGGTTCTACGACAGACGTGACTAGCCACTGCCACTTCAACTTGCTGATACGGCGAGCTATACTAGTAACTTTGGTTTTGTTGCAGATAACATTATTTTTGATTAATCCCTTTTTAGATCACAAGCGAGCATTTTCATTCAGTGAGCCCGTTCAGTGACTTTGAACTTCTTAAACAATTCCGTAGTCAGTTTCCATGTATCATGTCTCCCCATGTTAGATTAGATGTAAATCATTTTGAAATTAAATCCTTTGTCCTTTTGTATCTGATTTTGCATAAATAATTTGTCTGTAAATCAATAAATTTAACAGAACAGAAAAATAGCACAAAGCAATTTGCACTAGTGCGATTATTACATAACTCGAACCAACGCTCCTCATACCCAGGTATCTAAATTTTACTTTCAGACTAATAGAGCGTATTGAATATATCTTAATGAGTGTTGTGTTGTGAGTGTTAATATTACACATACAAAGTTTGTGAAATTTCAATTTGAAGTCAAAATAACAGTCGCACAGGATGCTAAAGCCTTAAGCGAAAGCGGTATCTAAGGCGGCTATTAATAATAACCCTTCTACATCTGATACGACATGAATGCATCGGCGATGTTAAAATACGACCAGGTTCAACGATGTTTTGGTTCGGATTACATATTTTAATAACACGTCCATTTTGCGTCGGCTAAATCCACGGGATTCAGATCTCGCGGGATATTCAAATGTTATTCTATCTTTCTAATATCATTCTATTCCTTTATCGTTCATGTTGTCAGTTTGTTGGATTTTCTTCCATTTAATACCAGTGACAGTAACACCGTTTTGCTGTTTAAGTAATTTGGTTATATTCACTACTCCTTCTTGGTTTATTGATGGAGGTATTCGAATCTGCTTTGTGTTTTCAATATGGCTGTTTTATAAAAAAAATATTAATATTGCAAAATCAATGCCATATCGCGGTTGGTTGATGGTCACACCGTTAACTAGACTAATACAATAAATGATCATCGTATAGGTGACCGGTGAGCCCCTCCGTATTTTGGAATGAAAATCGGGCCGAAACTGTCAGTTCTGTCTAAGGATCATAGTTATAAGCCCAGATTTGGGAGACCGTTTGGTCCACACGTTGGGTTACCTACGGTCTCATCTTTTCATAGTTTTATAAGTTGAAAGGCGTGCGCTACATTGGAACGAGGCTGGTTCCAATTGATTAAAAGACTTGCCTGGCTCTGGCTTAGTAATAGTTGTCTAATGCAACTTTTTACAAGCAAGTGCTTGATATAAAGTAAAGGAGTAGATTAATATGTATCAACACAGTCATGTCTTGCCTAGTCTAGACGATAATAATTAGCGTGCCAATGTAAATTGTTCAAGCTTCGGCAAGAGATGTTTTGTTAAATATAGCTGTTTTATAAATCTAGGATTTTCAAATTTACGATTCACCTATTTGTTATTAAATTTTCATGTTTATCATTAAATGTCAAGTTTATGTTTACTGAACAGAAAAAAAACTGTCCATTAAAACAGTCGTAATAAACGTTAATATAATAATAAGTTTTTATTTTACAAAATAAGTAATGAATATTTTAAAAGGTGCAATACACATACGAAATGGGCCCTTAAGCCTGATATTAAGTTATAAAAGGCAAAAGTATCGAAATAAACAACGTGGCTAAGTACCAGGCGACGTCATCGCAGCCTTTTTTTGTGACAAAAATACTTTTATGTATCGATAAGTTGTAAAATAATCGAGGTTGTTGCAATTACTTGTCAGCATGGGCATATATTGGTGTTATTAAGATAAGCGTGGGTAAAAGTAAACATGATAATGTGATTTAAATATCGCATAATGTGAGAACGAAATCAGACTCAGTGGTCCTGTGTCGATCAGAATAAGTTATTTTTAAATCGAATGAATTGAAATTTATTATTTGCAAAAAACAAAGGTGTTATCAGGTAGTGATAGTATATGGTACATTCATTTAAGAGAGGTCATATTTTACCTTAGCAGAGGGCATGCAAATTTTGAGGAAAAAAATAAAAATGAAGAATTATCAAAATACATAAGTCTAATATAATTACAATTATTATTTAAAGAGGTCAGATTGAGTATTTAAATGACAGATGCGTTTTTATTTATTCTCTCTCTCTCTCTTTTTATTTATTATTTAGAACAAATTATTAAGAATGCTCAACAAATACAATATGTTGAATTTTAATAATTACAATAATGAAGATTTCATTAATATTTAGGCAAACTAGATTACGATTCCTACTCGTTAATATGATAGAGCTACGAGTGCATTGCCAACCTTAAAACTGGACAGGAAAAAGGTAATATGGGGAAAGGGGGAATTTTGGGCCTATGGTAACGTCACTCACTCAACGTCACACACGAGCTTTATCACACCGGTTTTTTAAGAGGCCGTGGTATCACTCAGCTGAGCCGACTCATTCGTGCCGAAGCTTGATTTTCTCACATTAGAATGAAATATATTTTAAAAAAATTCTTATGTGCGTCGATTTTTGTATCGGTTTCTTATTCCAGACACTTGGAATTCAGAAATCATCGAATGCTTTGCCTATGCTGGTGATGTATATCTCTCAGACATAATTATGCTGTCAGCAAATATCCAAAAACCTGTATGGACACAAAATATTCTTTCAATCCTCAAAAACCATTTCAAGTTTCAAACAGTATCTTCAATTAAACCAACACGCATATTTATAAATACCGTATTTCCTGCACAGATCTCGAATTCAACTCATGTAGGTACGCCATGTAGGCGGTTTGAAATATGAAGCCCGCTGATAACCCAGGTAGGGCTGTATTAATTAAATAATTATGACATATTGTCCCGATTCAATAGCGGGGTGGAGCTGATAAGAAATAATATGTGCATAACCTTATTAAAGATTCAGAACGCTTCGGCGTGTGTTTGTATTTGCATTAACTATCGTTTACTGAACATGCCGGTTATGTTTTTCTTGGTAAGAATAAGATTATATCGTTCCCATCATGAATTTCACGCTATCGATCTTGCTAGAACTTGATACACGGAATATTGAAACTAGACTTCCTTACTTTTAATACTAATGCAGCGCGTCAGTTGCCTATAATACGCTTTTATCATATCCACTGACTTTAACACAGCGCCATTTAGGCCCAAACTAAACATTAGCCTGTAATATGGATATAAAAATAACGCACAAACATATTTACAATACTTTCTTTTTTGGAAAAATATACATACTAGAAAACTACTTCATAGAAAACAAACTAATACAAACATGTTCATGTACACAAATGTTTGTACTGCCCGGGGATCGAACCCGGAACCCTGGTGTAGACGACGTCTCAACCAATACATCAGATGGGTCGTCTTCTTCAAGACAATCTTACCTGCTTGATTTGCATACTGCCGTGAAACGTGGCTTTGGCGTCCCCATAGATAGATAGGCGTCCCATGGTTGATGACTGTTAGTTCAGTTCTTAAATCACTAAATTTAAAAGTCTTACAGAGAGGCCTTTGGCAATTTTATGAATTGTGAGCATTAATTGCTATAATCTACCAGATGATAAGTGACAACTATCAGCTATAATACGCCAACAATCCCGCGTTTTGTACGGGAAAACTTCTAAAACTACAGTTAGGTCATACAACGCCTTGCGCATACAATTCAATAATGCCTTCAGGCATTGATGAGGCTGCCGGTACTAAAGAGCCTCTAGCATGTTCGCGTACGCAGGGGTCGACAGTTTCCCGGCCATACTGCGCAAAAAAGGCACACTTTTAAGGCGAGTGCGCGTAGCCACTAGCCGCCACAATGTCCATTTGTCAAGCACATGTGACATCCCTCGGTCTCGTTTAGTATTAGGTACAAACATTTAGACATAAGTGTCAATGCAACTATTGCTGGATCATTGTGTCTGATAAGTAAATATTTATTTTTTTATTACCTGCAATCATAACTTGACTCCATACCATTATCTTAATGTTGAACCAGCTCATTGCATGTAAATTAGTACTTTGAGAGGGATTCTCTAATGAGAGACGTTGAGGTATTTTTTATTCGCATAACCAACCTCAGGCGGTCTCACAATGACCTAATTTACATTTTAATTGTTCGCCGAGAAGATCGAAATCAATTCAACATTTTTAAGCATGTATTAGAGCACTTTTCAAAGCCGCTAATGTCTTTATTATAATACCGGTTTTAATTTGTTAAGTTTATTTGGATACGGTTCACGACATATTTATGATATATATAGTTAGGGGTATTAATGAAATAGTAATTTGTTTGGCTTGGATCTTTTTAATTTGAATTTTGGCATAGGACAGCTGTTATTTATTGTTCGATTTGTGATTTTTAATCAAAGAATATCGTTATGCCAAATTAAAGCGATTGATTTGTTAATGTTCGCCTTATTATTATGTTACGTTATTTTATAATTTAGGCTCAGATTCATCAACACGCAATTTTGATTTTAATTTTGAAACCACAAATATATTTTTTCTATAAGCTCGAGAAGTTGTTATAATGCAATTTTTTTCAAAAAACGAAAACATAATATGCTTAGCATCAAAAGTGCCTTATTTGTCTCAATATTTACAGTTAAACAGTACATTTTAAATTATATAAGATCTTAAATTATTTAAGTTTTATATATATGCAATAAGGTCCATGTCTAATAAATGGAAAGTTAATTTTAAACGTCCATTATTATGTAGCACGCGTTGATTACGTCGCGGTCTGATGATCACTTCCTTAGTTTACAAATTTACCTTTGTCGCTTGTTATATTCTAAAGTAGTTCTTATGGTCCAAAACTTAAAGGTGAAATGCCAACGTATATTTCTGCAGTTTGAAAGAGTGATAAATATTAAAACGACATGAATCGCTAACTCCACGTCGACATGACCCATTCTACAGTAGTGTTTTTGTTTTTAAAAAAAGGCCAAAGCCTAGGGTATCGATATTAACTACTAATTAACATATAGGCTTTGAATGGTGATACTTTAATGTTTACGTTACAATACCTTCGAAATCGACGATTGGTTTATACCTTAGTAAAATTCCAGTGCACAATGCTTTAATACAGATTTAATACATTATCCGCATTAATACTATTACAAACTAAATTCATTAGGGGTTAGAGTTTGGAACTTAAAAGGAAATCACAAAATGAAAAATTAATGGAACGAGGTATTGATCTCAACAGTTCAAAAACCTTGATTGCAATCATAGTTTATTTCAAATTTTTCGTATAATATGAAGGCCATAATACAAGCACCACCATTAGCTGTGTGCAAAATTATT
Source organism: Leucinodes orbonalis (assembly GCA_019425675.1). Taxonomy (NCBI): domain Eukaryota; kingdom Metazoa; phylum Arthropoda; class Insecta; order Lepidoptera; family Crambidae; genus Leucinodes; species Leucinodes orbonalis. The sequence goes on along the minus strand of PQWD01005177.1, from coordinate 10,893 downwards.
GGTTATAAGAATAAACACATTTTAAAAATACATATCACCAAGAAAAAAGCTTTTAGGCTTTTCATGCCATTTATTATTAAATTACACTACATTTTATTTAAGCGTGAACCATTTATAATCAAATTAAAACAAGACTATTTGGTTAATCTTTATAAACGATCCAAACATGTTTTTCTTAAAACATACCTCTTTTAGAGCTTAAACTTTTGTACTTAATATAACAACAAAATGACATTAATCGCTAAAATTGTACGAAAGGGATAATAAAATTAGTTTTACTAATCCGGTCTTTCAAATTTACGGCGGCCTTAATGCAGCCTTAAGCTCATAGCAAATTCTGATAGAGGCTTTGATTCAAAATTCAATTAAAGAATCATTTATGCCCGACTCATATAAAATGCAGAAGTATTTGTCTTGTTTTTTTAAATATCTCTATTTGTTTATTCCAAAAGCGGCGGAGGCACGTGTACATTAAAATGTAGTAAATTATGAATGTTGCTTTCCTTTGTCTATTCAGAGGTGAGCGGAATATTTAACGTGAAATGCCTTCTACATTAATGTCGTCATGTCATCAAAATATGATGTTGATAGAATTATTTCGTTTATTCGAAGGAAGCTCACGTGATTGTAGTATTTTTTTCTGTGTGTCGGTCTGATTTTAAGAGCAAAGTTTATAGGATGCTACTTTAAGACTTGTAACTGATAAAACAGTTGGTAAGAACTAGTAACTGGCTAAAAATATAAGTATAAAAATCATCATCAGCTCATTAATCGTCCCCACTGAGGGGCACGAGCCTACCCGTTTAGGGTGATTAGGCCATAGTATAAAAATACTGAATAAAAATATATTTATTGTTTCAGTTCTTGATCCTTCCGAATGCCTCATTGATTTTCAGTAGTCATTAATCTTAAAAAAAATGAATTCTATCGCTAAAGTTGTAAATAATAAGCCCGATGGGCCAACGACTTTCACAAGGTCGTTTTAGTAGAAGCTAGGTAAGGCAATCGGAAACCCGTCAAAACTTCAAAAAATTGGGCAGAACTAGTCTAGCAGTGCAGAACCAATGGTCACTGAAGCTCGTAATATGGGGGAGACCTCAGTCCAGCAGTAAACTGCGATAGGTTGAAAATATAATATAGCACTAGTCTAAATTTAGATTGAGCGATAGGTGCTCATGGAGCCGACCTAATTTTATGGCTAGTATACATCTCATAGGAATTGAATGTAAAGTCAATCGGGACAGGAAATTACCATATCGCGATACTCTCATTTTATTTTCGGTCCATCCAATGATTCACAGCCCTCAGATAGTCTGAGTTATGCCTTTGGCGATAGCGTCGAATGAAAAAAAAGTTCTCGCTTTGTTCTTTGTCGCCCCGTCATATGCAAATGTGGTCCTCCTCTGATTTAGTGCTTGCTTTACAGATTCCGAAAATGTCTAAAACTGCATACGCTTACGGCGAATGCTGTGCCAGCATTATTTGGTAAAAGTAAAGACAGTAGAATTGATTTTGTAAAGGATACATTAAGGTTTATATTGCTACATTTGTATGTACTAGAGAGAAGTTCTTTTAAAAGCTTTAGTCAAACTAACATACAGCCTTTTTGGGTGAAAAAAGTTGTTTTTACTTTTATATAGCAGTTTTAAACTTGTTAATGCATCGGTACTTAGGTATTTCATAAATATAATATCTTGAAATATATACTTATATTGGAGGAACTCATGCAGATGACTTAATTCACAGGTTTGAATTAATATACTTAATTTGTGATCGGCCTTAATATAAATTAAAGAAAGAAAGAAAGACAAATTGATTTAAAACAAAATACTAGTCGAGTACGAGTAAAAGTAGTCCTAGATTACAAATAGCAAGCAAGTAAAGGACGCTTTCCGTCCTATAATCTTACGACTTGTGAAAGGTCGATAATGATCGATAAGTTTTTTTTAACTGTCTTCAATCCCCTATGGGGTAGTCACCATGCTGGGTGGGCGGGTTGGTGACCATTGTATCTAGTACACAAGCATCTTTTATTATTTAAGGTATATTCAATAAATAAATAACTTTTACTTAAACAATACATTTAATATGTATATTTAATCAATAAATAAATTTTGCTTACACAATACATCTTAAATACCGTTAGGAGATGATGATGATTGGCGGAGACCTAGGTCCAACAGTTAACGGCAATCGGTTGAAGAGATCACGCGTAGTTGAAGATGGCTTGGTTCCCATAGGATGTAACGGTGCCCTTGACATCATTCCCTACATACACATACACATTCCTCGATTTGACAACACCGGTTTGTAATTTTGACATCACCCATCTAATCAATTATTTCGATTCCAAATGTCGAGGTTCTCTTTTATTCAAGATACTTAGGACACGCCATTATTTATATCTTAAGAACCAAGCTAATAATAACGACAGTGATAGATTCTAAAAATGAATAATGATATAATGATTCGATAAAGGTGAAGAGTCATGGAAAAAGGTTATAAGACCGATTGATTTTAATATATTCAAGAAGCGGTCAATAGAAAATAACTCAATTTAATATTCCTTTTTAAGACCATATTTAACAGTAGAATGATGTTTAATAAGGGCGAAAGAGTATGCGGCTTACATGTTAGTAAGCACCTACCACAACCACCTTTGATTTGACGTGCGTTGCTAGTCTTTAAAAAATGTACACTGTAAATCAAAAAGTAACAATTAACCAGAAATGTTACAATAAAAGCGTTTATTAATTTACTTTCTATCTTTTATTAAATTTGCCGGCAATATAATCCACGACTGATATAAATAAATTCCTTGGCAATATTTTAAACTTCTTCTAGTGAGCGTGCCGCTCCTGGCTTAGCAGGTTTTTTAGAAAGAATCTCTGATTAGTTCATAATACAATATAATTATCCTTTGTCACACAGGATAATATAGCTATTAAAAGGTGAAACAAACAAACTGGTTATAGTTTTGGAGCCTCTTTACGCAAATATTTTATTTCCACTTAATATTTTTACAGATAAATAAAAAAATATTGACTGACTAATGTCAGTCATATTTAGCCCCAAACTAAGCATTAGCTTTTAATTTCGATACGAAGTAACGAATATGCAACTTATATAAGTTTTCTAATACATAAATACATACATAGAAAACACCCAGACCAACACAGACATGTTTAAGCACAGAAATGTTTGTAGTGCCCGGGGGTCGAACCAGCACCCTTGGTGCAATAGCCAACGTCCTCAACATTACACCAAATGGTCGTCAAAGATAAATCAATGCACTTGCCAAGGACACTATAAACATGATCGACGATGCCTTTCATGTGAGATTCTGAAGCTATACAACGATGCCCAATAACGCCATCATTAATTTCATAGTAGATATCAACTATCGCAAAAACGTATGTAAACTCAACCTTAACTTCGCCATAAAGGTGATTCTGAATGATCTAGATAGAACAACAAATGATGCTGTGGTACACTTTTCATGCGTTTATTACGGTTTGGCACGGTCTGAGAGTAATATACGTTCAATTTATCGCGATACTAAGTACTCTTAAGGGTTGTGCAGATGGGTTTATTTAAGCTACAAAAATGTATTATTCTTCATTTATTCTTTTTAAGTTTCTACAATGATTTGGACTTCAGACCCGTATTATAGAACAAGACTTAAGCATTTTAGGGGGATATCCTGTTTGGTTTCGTTAAAAAGGTTACTTCTTTACAATGAATTTACCGATAGTATTATTTAACTATTTCGCTGTGTACATAAGCAAGTAGGGTTTGCCTAATACTTAAATGTTTGAGAATTTGACATTCCGCTTAAACAGCAATGCTACTTAAAATATA
>PQWD01005174.1:9536-23840 GCA_019425675.1 Leucinodes orbonalis | reverse complement strand
CCACAAGCGACATTAGTGCGCTGACGCTGTCCACTTTGTCAAACTCGACACGACCACTCAGCGATAAGTTTAACACCTGCTTTTGTAGTATTTATTGAACAACTCGTTTACTTTATATATCACGAAATTTGTATAGTCCAAATTTATCATATATTAATTAGGAGACATGTTTTTCTAATTTCTTAAAATGTAAACCATCTTATTTTTAAATAGCAAAAGCCATTAAAGCTCTTCAATAGCCTAAATTACTTAATACTGGATAATGGAAAGCTTAAGCTTGAGTTAAATGAATGGGTTCCTAAACATTTACTTTGACTGATTCAATACAGTACTTAAAAGATTTTAAATGCATTTTAACTATTCTTACGTCGAATCAATGATCAATAAAATTCAAGAAAAATGTCTTTACTCTATTTAATTGGATGTTCCTGTTTGAAGACTCTGGATCGAGTCCATGTCACACCCGTGTTTTAATAACTTCTAATTACTACTACCAAAAAATACCTTTTAATTTTACATATCAGAATATAAAATGGAAATGTTTTTATTCCAAATAAAACAATATATAAAGCACTGTTTACAAGCCTTTAATGCTGACTCCGAAATAAACGCAAGCAATTTATCAAAACCCAGAGAACAATTGAGTAATCAGAAATAAAATCATTTCGCGTTCATTACAACTTGCGCCGTAAGAAATTGCTTATGCCGACTGCAAATGAAAAGATCACAATCGGACTAATTAGGAAGAATGATGACTAAGCTCCCGTTACTCTTGGACCCCCTACTTTCTCCCCGTACTCCCGATACATCTTCGTGAATAGTCAGCAAAAAGGCAACTTGCGTTTATCTTGCCCTGCTATCTAATTGCACGGCTACACAAATAGTTGATGTTTGTGCTTTGCATTCTATAGAAGATTGTATTTTGTTAAGGAAAATGGAGCCACGAATCGGCAGAGGAATTACAGATATTGTTTACGGAAACAGTGGAAATGTGGAAGCATTAATCATAAAACAATAAAAATGACATGTTAACTTCTTTAATTCTTTTCCTCACCACCATCATATTATGTTCAACTACTCATTTATATGTTATTTATTAGCTCGTCCAATTGCCCATATTTTTAATACTTACTTTCAAAAATTTGCATTTCATGTTGCATTGAACTTGTGAGTTAATCCACACTACTGAGCCAAAGCAGAGTATGCTAGAAAAAAATATATCATAAAAACATACTGTTTTACGTTGGTTATTCATTAGCTTACATGAAATAAAATCCATAATCTATGTATTTTTGCGTTCCACAAACATTAACCGAACTCATTCAGCAGAATTATTTATTCTTTATGAATACCCTTGGCTGTTTTTACAAGTTCCACCGTAAAAAAAGGACGATGAAAGTTATGAGGGTAGGGGAGCCCGTAAATAGCGTAGAGGGAGAATAGGATAAAGAAAATATATCAATACGGATCTTAATATTCGCGCGCCGCTACCGTAAATCAAACGAATGAAACTGGATCATAAAATCAGATTTTTTCATACTTTTAACATAAAAAAAAATTGAATGTGGTTCTGAACATTTAGATTGACGGTTATGAGACGTTGATGAGCCACGGATTTATGTCGCAGTGATACTTTTGTACGATCTCAAATAAATTGATAATATTTTCAAGTCTGATTTTTAAAACACAAACTCAAATTATATTTATTCAAATAAATCTTTAACAGATACTTTTGAATCGTCAACAGTTATTTTATTTCAATGACTCTACCACCGGTTCGGAAAAGAAGGATCTTCGAGAAGAGCCGGCTAGATAGCGGATAGATTTATGAATATGTACATAAGGTAAATGACTGAATTGAAAACTTTACCAAAGTATCTAAATATTTAGCTCTGATAATATACTGTATTAACAATGTATTTCTCCATAAGGTGACTTAAATTGTTAATCGGAGTTTTGTTAAGACTAAATTCAATAATATTGTTACAGCTAGGGGTTCAGGATAAATTATTGCCAAACACGAAGAATAACACGGTAACACACTTTATTAATTAACCACTATAAATTACAAACAACACTAATAACACTTACAATCTTACTAATTAGTCAATTAACACACGCACTATAATCCGTAATTAACACTGCACACTATAACACAACACTTGATGAGTCCGTATAATGTCCACACACACACGTTATAATCACTCATTAACTCTTCTCACTCGACGATCCCTTCGATATCGCTTGATCACTCGCTTCTTCCTTGTTGGCGCAGGTACTTCGCTCTTCGTTCGCTCTTGAGTAGAACACAAGACTCCTGGCACACCCATCGGTCCGCCTTATATACCTGTCCGCCCGCCAAGCTCGAAGCGTCGACGTCATTCTACATAGTTCGCGAATTATTTAGAACATACTAGACTCTTTCCTATTTGACAATTCCCATGTCATACTCTATGGACTGTCTGTGGACTGACGTCAAATATTAGCAGCCATATTTAATGACATTTAAATTACGTCAATTCGTAACACTGCCCCCTTCCAAGAAATGCTCGTCCCGAGCATTATCTCCATAGAAACGCGCTAATCGATCAACATGAACAATCTTGGATGCTCCTCGTGGGTGCTTGCGTATGCGGTATGTGACGTCGTTAATTTTGGTTATAACTTGGTACGGTCCATCCCATTTAGCTTGAAGTTTAGGAGACTTCCCTTTGCTTCGAAGTGGGTTATGTAGCCATACCAATGAACCATCTTCAAAACCTTAATTGTTTACGTTGCGATCGTAACGTGTTTTAGTCCTCTCTGATGACTGCTGCTGTTGGGCAATTGTATTTGCCGCCCTGTCTTCATGTTGTTTAGTCCGCCATGCGTTAATTTGCTTGCGGCAGTTGGAGCGAAGATGGCCTTTGAGCCCACATGAATAACATCTAAGGATAAATCTCCGCAAAGATCCACGTTCAGCCGTTTCAACAACTTTCCTGATATAGTGAGTTATTTGGTCTTGTCTGCTTCCACTTCCAACGCATGAGCCAAGGCGTCCTTTAGCAAAACGTGATGTCCAAGTCGCACAGCTGCCCTTACCTCCAAATCTCGGATGCTATCCACAAAGACCTGCACCAACATGTTCTGAGCTAGTATAGACTCGGATCGATACGCTTTACGAACGAGCTTCTCGATTTCCAATCCCCACTGTTGTAAATTCTCACCAACGCGCTACACCCGTTTTTTAAGCTGCGCGCGAAACACATGTTCCAAATGAGCATCACCAAACCTTGATTTCAGTGCTTGCACCAACTGTCCATATGTCACATCGTCGCCAAGAGTTTCAAGCACCGACAACGCTTCACCCCGTAGGCCCAGTGCTAGCGCCGTCAAAGCCTGGGGTTCTGACCACGAGCTTGTTTTCTTAACCACCTCGAACTGTAGTTTGAAAGCAGACCAAGACGTTGTCCTATCGAATGGCGGCACTTTAACGTCTTTTGTTGAAGGCGCGCAACCAACGAATAGCGGGCTTCTGTTGGTGATCTTTAACTCCTTCACTTCCTTCTTGATGTCCGCAATCTGGACGAAAGCTTTTGTAATCTGTTTCTAATGGTGACCGACTTGCTCCTTTACTTCTTGAAGATCCTTCCCAAACTTGCTATGGATGTCCTTGATAAGGAGCATTTGTTCCTCTTGTCGGCGAGCCTGTTCCTCCTTGTAAGCCTGCAGTTGCGCCTGTAACAGCCTCATCTGTTCCTCCTGTCGGCGAGCTTGTTCCTCCTGTCGGCGAGCTTGTTACTCCTGTCGGCGAGCTTGTTCCTCCTGTCAGCGAGCCTGTTCCTCCTTATCGGCTTGGAGTTGCGCTTGTAACAATCGAGTCTGCTCCTGCATCATTGCCATTAACGCAGCCATATCAAACGTAGGTACTGTAGAGGCCGATGATGGTCCAGGTACACCTTCTGTTGTAGTAGCTTGGCTGCCCGAAGATGGGGACTCCTTAAACCGGCTGCGGTCCATGGCTTGTTGTCGCTGGCTTCTAGTTCGAACAACGTCCGTATCTTCCTTCGTAGCACAGGCATAATTTATCCCACTTCTGACACCAAATGTTACGAGCTGGGGGTTCAGGATAAATTATTGCCAAAAACGAAGAATAACACGTAACACACTATAATTAATTAACCACTATAAATTACACACACACTAATAACACTTACAATCTCATTAATTAGTCAATTAACACACGCATTATAATCCGTTATAATATAATATAATTAGCACTGCACACTATAACACAACACTTGATGAGTCCGTATAATGTCCGCACACACACGTTATAGTCACTCATTAACTCTTCACACTGTTATCTCACACTCGACGATCCTCGCTCGATTATCACTCGCTTCTTCCTTGTAGTCGCAGGTACTTCGCTCTTCGTTGGCTCTTGAGTAGAACACAAGACCCCCGGCGCACCCATCGGTCCGCCTTATATACCTGTCCGGCCGCTGAGCTCGAAGCGTCGACGTCATTCTACATAGTTCGCGAATTATCTAGAACATACTAGACTCTTTGCTATTTGACAATTTGCATGTCATACTCTATGTACTGACGTCAAATATTAGCCGCCATATTTAATGACATTTTAATAGGTTCAATTCGTAACAATATAAATTATTTTTTCCGTTGGCTTGACACATAGTTATAAAACTAAGCAGCTTGATAGGCAAAAGTTTAGTTTTAAGATTTTTACAGGTACGCGTTCCTTGCCTTTTTTTCCTCTTGTGCGTTTAGAAAAAAGTTGCTAACGATTAAAGTAACATTTTTGAACTTTCTCACAGAAATAGGAACGTAAGTTATCGCTAGTATATAAGAATAACATAGAAAAGAAAGAAAAATCTTTATTCAAATAAATTGTTACAGATACTATACTATACTATTTTGAATCGTCAATTTATTATAATTTTTTTGTGACTACCACGGTTCGGATAAGTAGGATCTTCGAGAAGAGCGGCAAGCAACTCAGTTACTCGTTTTAATCTTTTTATATCAGTGGTTCAGAGTTTTGTCATTTACTACACATAGCTTTACAATAATTATTACAAAGATTTTGTAACTAGAAACTAAGTGCAAGACCACACATCTTTATCCGAAATTTTGGGATTTATGTCAAATGCACCAAAGTCTATTAACATGTTCAATGCACAGATTATAACCGTACTTTCCAATTTAGAGTCCAAATGTCCCTATGTTTAAACCGCAAAGTCAGCATGTGTCCAATCTACATCGAAATGAGCTATTCGAGCCACTTTCAGGCCGGTTATTACCTCGAATGCACCATTTGCTTAAAATTTCAATACACCACATCGGTACAACCGCACGGGATACGAGTAGAATGTGCCTTTTATTCAAAACCATTGCCAAAAGCGTTTCAATGGGCATCTATGAGGCGATTTTATTAAGTAGCTTGAGAGATTTTGATGCCTTGCTATAAATACACAAAATGAAACTTCTTGATTTATTGAATTCTAGAAAGTATTTTTTCTATTGGTGTTGAAAGTATATTAGTCGCGACGGCGTTATTATCATGTGAGCTGTCTGCTCGTTGCCGCTATTTTATGAAAATAAAAACGTCATCAGTCCTTAGTCATCCACCCGGGCCCAGTGCGGATTCGCTGACTTCGCGCGCAACTCTTGAATCTTGACGTACATATAATTTCTAAAATTCGAAACACATGGGTACGTGGCGGGGTCTGAAACTGCGCCCTCCATATTAGAAGGCAACAATCCAGATCAGGAAGATATCGTTACAAACCAAATGGAACGCGATTACATCTTTTTGAATTCATGTAATTTGAATTGTGTTGTCGACTTTAATAAACAATAAACTAACTGCACAATGAAGTCGCTTGACACATTGACTTATTGTCATATTTATGTTATAAAATTATTCATTAAAATTTTGATCTTAACGCGTCATTATAAGGGTACAAAATCAAAAGCACGAGCATACTACTATCGCTAGAACTGTAGCCAGTGGCGTGATTATGAATGTAAAATTATGCCCAACTGATGGATGAGCAAAAAGTGACACTTTGAGTGAGTTACATTATTTTATATGTAAGGTAGTCAATGATCATTTTCTTAAATTAAATATCTTTATTTAAATACCAAGACTATAATCATGCCATTTAAAAAATCCTTCAAGGGCTCCAATAATGATGAAGAAGAAGAATGAAGTGCCTAAAAAATTACGTAGGTAGAACCTCTTTGAATTTTTCATAAAGAACCTTTCGCTTACCAATGCCGAGAATAAAAAGGGCGCCTATTAATTACTTGTTACACTTTTTGTTTCCACTACCATTATTCGTATATTGACTATTTAGTTACACGTGGCTCATTATTTTCTATACAATAGAAAATAAGTTAGCGTTAACTTATAAATAGAATGAACGAAGTTAATTCAGCATATTTGTTTCCTCAAATAAAAGGTATGGCCCAATTTATCAATGTTCGGTTGTCGATCAGTCGTCCCGTCACCGCGTACCTTAGATTTTCCAATAAATTCCATTTAATAATGGTGACCAGGAAGTTTGTTTTATTCCCTAGTTATTATTCACCGGGGTAATTTAGGAGTAATTTATTACGATTTGTTTTGTTCCCCTGGCGTTCGATTTTACAAGATTAGTCAAATTATCGAAGGAAAACAATGTTCTATTTCTAATGATTTTTTATTCTACGTGTACTACGAGATTATGATAATTAAGTCACTTAAGATATAGTAAACTTTATTAAACGTTCTTTTTTATGAGACCTTTTTGTGAATCGTCGACCTTTATTATTAGCACACTGGACCTTGGACGACAAATAATGAATCTCCAGTTGGTACATTAGAGAAGTTCCAGTATTCTACAATAGTCGTGTCTCCCGAGAACTCAAGTTCTAAATGGCGTTATTCAAATTACTTTAGATAAGATATTAATGATCCGAGCCGCCTGTGTGCCAACTTTATGAGTAACGAAGAAATTTATTTGTGTGCGTCGAGTAATGAATGAGCACTTCGATTTCGGAGTCGCGTAACTTAACAATTTGTTATAAAAAGGTTTCTTATAAATATAGGTCAGCAAAATAAAAGTTTTTCAAGAGACAGGCTCCCAAAAGTTGCCATATTTCAATTTATGTTTGCAACTTATTTACAGCTATCAGTGTAATGCGGTGTTAGACTTAGTATGAGACATTTTCCCGAAATAAAACGCAGCCTATTTCCATCCATCCATCCATGGTGCCGATAGATTTCAAATTTTATAAAAATCGTATTATACATATATAGGACGACCCATTTGTGTAGCGGTTAAGACGTCGCTGCTACACCAAGGGTTCAATCCCCGGGCAGTAAAAATTTGTGTTCATGAACATGTATGCTTGTAATGGTCTGGGTGTTTTCCATGTATAATATGTATATATTTACAATAAAAATATGTGTATGTTTATCCGTTGTTTAGTACCCATAATACAGGCTTAACTTGGGGCTAGATGGCTCTGTGTGAATGTCAGTGGATATTTATTATTTACTACTACTCCACTGCTGGACATAGGTCTCCTCCATTTTGCGCCAGAAATCCCGTTCCTTCGCTTTTCTCATCCAGCCTCCACCAGCGAACCTTCGCAAGTCATCGGTCTATCGGGCCGGAGGGTGTCCTACGCTACGCTTGCCGATGAATAATATGTATAACCACTATGAATAAATAGCCGACGGTGACAGGTAGCGTTTTATCAACAACTTCTTCTTCATCTAAAATTAAGTTTATCACTTCTGTTGTTTTTACTTACTTCCCATGACTTTTGTTAGCGAATGCTGTATAATTCAGTTAACTTTAGTTTTGTAGGTATTTGTAATCTGTATTTATTGGAAGTTTCCCAAATAAAATATTTAATATCATAGGTTTTGAAAGTTAAGATGTATTCTTATTTCGTGTTATGATTAATAAATAATTTAATGTTTCAAGGTCACTGGTTAATTTAAGCGTATGTTTTTGTTAACAAATGTGATGAAATATGTAATAGATGGTTATCATTCACTTTGACGAATGATTATAAATGATCTTGTGATTGAGATAGAATAATAGCATTAATCAGAATTACATTGTTTATCTGATTAGACTGATAAGAATAAAAATAAGATTTTTATTCGGTAAATCACGAACAATATAATCGATACTAATATTATAAGGCTGAAGAGTGTTTGTATGTTTGTTTGAACGCGCTAATCTCAGGAACTACTAGTTCGATTTGAAAAATTATTTCAGTGTTAGATAGCTTATTTATCGAGAAAGGCTATAGGCTATATATCATCCCGCTACAAACAATTGAAGCTGATCAGCAATGAAGAATGTTTCAAATTCGGGGAATTTTTTTATACTTGGAGCTTCCGCTGCGTACGCTGTGTAAACGGTTAGTTTCGCATAAGTCATGTCTGAGAGCATTGTTTCCCTTTAAAGGTCTACAAAAAAGTCCGCGACAGCATATGTCTATCTATTAAGGTTAGCTCCCTATGACATATTTTTTGCAAAAAAAAAAATCACAAATAATGCATCATTTGCGAAGGAGTTTTCATAAATATGGTATTAATCATTATCCAAATAAATACTTTATTTATCACAAGTATTTTTCTAAACAAAATTGCTCTTTATATCATTCATTTTCAATTAACATCTTATGAGATTTCGCAGTTTTAACTCACCTATATAAACGAAGTAGCGGGTTAAAGAATGCGTTAGGTCAAAGTAACTATTCCACGCGGACAAAGTCGCACGCAAAAGCTAGTGTTTTATATTAGTTAAGTTTCATCACGCCTTAGAAACAAACACAGAGTTATTTGATTTAATATCTGGATTCAGAAAATTACAAGTTTCGTAGATATTTTGACACATTATATAAACAGAGGGGTAAATATGGAGTTGTTTTGGTCAACCTGGTGCTTTTTTTCAATTTTAAACCTTTTAGTTAATAAAAATACAGTTTTTTTAACGAAACAAAGATCAACTATTAGTACCAATCATTCGAAGGTATGGATCACTGTTAACCTCCTGAGGCTCTGCGTAATATATATATTACATAAAAACTAGTCGGGAATAAATTGTCATAGTATTCTATATCTAGTGAATTTTATTAAAACTTTTCTGTTTAACGAAGCTAAGTAGTCTTCCGCCATTACAAAACCTACCATTGGTAAAGTAACTGTCATAATAATCTTTATTTGCTTATTGGAAGTAAAGGATGTCGTTATGGTCATATGCACGTGGTAAGTTATTTTGATTTTTTTATATAAATATCATAGACCATAATTTGCATTTGTGATTCTCTTGTTTATTATTATGCAATAATTTCGATTATACATTGTTATTGGTTAACCTTTTCGTAATAGGAGAGAAATTACCTGTGAAATGTTTAAGTAATGTAGGTATAGGAGGAGTTCTCAATGACTACTGTGAAATTATAAATCCCAGTGTAATAGTAGTTGTTTTGTAGTAAATAATATTTTTTAATATTACTTTTATCAGTTTTATGTGAGCATGAGATAGAAGAATTGTTGGTGGGGTCTGATATTGATTTTCCAGACTGGAAAGATGGTGAAGGGGAGCCATTGCTAATCATGAAGATGACTACATTGAATTAGACCCGGAATCTTCTAATGGATCCGATTCAGATGGTAATAGCCACCCAAAATCAGAGGATCCTCTGTTCTGCTGCTCCTCTGTCTGGATCCAGTTTACGATGGCACAAATCAGAGCTTTTAGTGCAATACCCTGATGTGCAGAAATCCTAAATGCTCAAAGCTTGCGACTTACTTATTCAATGAAACAAAAATTTGTGCAGTATGAAAAACAGAATTGCTTTTTGGAATAACACCGAAAGAAGAAAATCAATCTGTTACCTAACTGTGATTTAAACATAGGATTTATATAAGCAAATGATGATTAATATACTAAATCCATGCTAGGTCATCAATGTTCCAACTTTTTTTTGGTTTTTATCAATTTCCCAGCCTTTAATTTCCCGCTACAGGTTTTTTTCCACACAGTTTTATTATGAGGAGATCGTGCCGTAATCTATTACGACGACCAATTTGAGGTGGGAAAAAATATTTCAGATTCGAGGTAATATTCCATCACCCATCCCATGACTGGTCATAGCAATAATTTCTTTTCTTGATCAACAACGAATGCGTTAGCTACCAAGCCATGCAATTATACCACTCTATTTCTAAAAATCAACGAACCTATAATTTTAGTTTGTACAATATAAAAAACATACAGCAAAGTTAACTGAAGCAAAATAAAAAAAAACAAACCAATCAACACTTCTACATATTGTTTAAATTATAGTTTGCTTCGCTAGACTCATCCGGATTTATTTGGGGAGAAAAATTTAAAGCTTTGGCAATGTTAAATTTTCAAAGGCGGATCTTAGAATATTGTGACATCACCCCTGCCTATAAACACACCCTAAACTGATACTTCTTAGAGCAAATTCCCCAAATTACTTTGAAAATAGCTCATGCACAAATATATTACCACACAGTATACTGTCACCCTAAAGTTTTTTTGAAACCGCCAGAACTTAAAGCCCTTTTCCGTTATTGCTTTTTTCTAAGGGACGACCCATGGCCCCCTGGAGTATCGAAAACACATCTGTAAATTGAAATGGAAAAGGGTCGAAACTCGTAAGGGCAATAACTATAAGTTTGCGTTTCTAGGTAGAAGTTGTCCGAATGGAAACTACCAACCGATATTAGGTAGCTCCCGCCTATCTGGGACCATCTAAGCCAGTGAATTTTTAGATTTGTTAGATTGGAGAGTGTGATTTTGTCTAAATCATCAACTATTGTAAATTATTAAAGCAAAAGTATGTTTTTTATAAATTTTTAGTCTGCCATTATATTGTGTAGACCTTATGTTTATTCTAACTTCTATCACGACTGTACTCATAAAGTACTTATATGAGTAGGCAAGAAATCGTGCAAAAACCACCCCCCAGAACACTTGACCATGGATGGTCTGAGCGTTTAGCTTAAATTGCTTCGTGATTCGGAGGTGGTGGTTTCGAATCCTACGCATAATAAAAGTCCAATCTGGGGACTGGGCCCGCGTGGAAGACTAAGGTCTATACACCCACGTACGGGTAGGCTCATGTCCCTCGGTGGGGACGTTAATGAGCTGATGAAGACGACGACCTGTTGTCTTAAGTGTCGAGAGCAGTGACGCATTGTTGGATAATAATAACTGTTTATTAGTTGTTGGTCTCAATTCCATCACTCTCGCTCTGTCATGATCAGGCGTACCACTTACCATTAGGTGAGCGTCCTGACCGTCCTGCACAATTTGTACCATAAAAACATTTGAATATTGGGTAGTGATTCCAAATAGTAATAATCGTTTAATTCAAATACATTGCTTAGGGCTTACCACATGTCAGAATAGATATTGCTAATGGAAAATTCCATTCATTACGCATCCAACCACACAATGTAGTGGAACATCTGAAAATTGACTAAGGGTATTTAATTTTAGCGACCCACGTCAGTTTGACAAGCCAAAACCGGCTTCGCCAAATGAATGCAGTTTATTGGCAACGACATTGACAAATATTATCGGGGATATTTGAATATGAATGAACATACTGAAATATGGATCAACCTTTGTAAGATTATATAGAAAAATATATAGTGTAAATGCTGATTCTTAGAAATCAACTGATAAAGAAGTAAAAGTAAGAATGAAATGATATAAATACACACAATTCTTTTATGTGTAAAAATAATGACATGCACAACTCTGTTATTGTTAAATGAACTTGCGTTTCTATATAAATAATCTATGTAGGTTTTCATATAAAACAGGTGAGCATCAAAATTTGGCTGTCATAGCACCTATGAACGTAAGTGACAATTATAAACTAAAATGAAGCATACTTATTCAAAATGCCTATTTACTTGCAAAATAGCTCAGGTCAAAAGGTTCATTTAGAAAAAAGAATTTTCTGAAGGTAGTAGATGCCTTTGTTCCAAACTTTCAGTCCAATAACATTGAAATTCCAACTTTAATTTTATTTCTAATCTATATACGCTCCGCCCTCTGCTATACTCTAACACTACTAACTAATAAAGCTCTACTAAATGTAAACAAAGTAACACCATATTCCACCGCCCACACAATCCAAATTCAGCATTATAGAAACCGAACCCAAATTTCCGACACAATCCGAACATTATGTTAGTTAAATTGGCAACCTTAGGTTACTACTTCTCGTAGAACATATCTTTAATGTAATAAATTCTGGAATGGTTTGGAAAAGGGGTATAATTTTACCCTTCACTAGATGAATCAGGGTTTTAGCAAAGGCTGATAGGTTTATATGCTTGGAGTATTTTATTGTCTTTAATCACCGTGATATATTTACATATCCTACTGGCATAACTGTTTAAAGTAAACAAACTTTTTTGCGTTAGTAGTATGTATGGGAGATATAAGGGTCTATTATATCATTAATTATACAAGCCAACTTCAAAGGACACGCAATGAGAATTTGTTGATCGGCCAATAAGCGGTGGATATAAAGACGCACACAGCTCTCCGCAGGATCACTCGCCAATACAATTCATTGAACCCAATATATAATGCATATAGGTGCAATAATTCCAATAGTTCACACAAAAAAGGTTTTGTTGAGCTAGGTTTCTATTCTACACAAGATTTTTTCCAGAAACAGACTGTATAGTATATTTATCAATACACGTATAAATGCTTATTAAATAATGACCCGTTTATAGACAGATTATATCGATACTCATTTAACGAGTCCAACCTTTCCTTGTAATCTAATACTTGTTTATCCATTCATTCTGGTTTGAAATTTACATTTTGTAAAATTTTATTTCGCTGAACCTTTGCCTGTGGCACCGTCTATGTCCCAAAGCGAGCCCAGGGGAACTGCGACTGGCATGATAAATAGTGTTTTCAGAGTTTCAGCATTAGTGAAACTAAATATTGGTTAGAATCTCGCTTATTTTAATGTGCTCTGCTAGCTGATAAAGAGTAATTTTATGAGATATAAACCGTTATATATTCCGCTTAGTATGATCGTATGTATGCAATCATGAGTTACTATAAGTACAAAGATTTAAAAACTATAGGGCCCCATGGCAACCCTAAGGCAAATAAACTTTATGATTTCTGGCATTGCAAATATACATTGACGGTGAGTGAGTACTAAATTTTTACTAAGTATAATAGTAAAAATATTTTATAATGACATCCCGTGTCGGGAAACAATATAAAAAGGTAAGGAAGATGGTGAATTTTAAATATATTTAATTATAAAATACATTTCATTGTGTGTATAGTCCTTCCAAATTCCACTTTAAATCAAATGAACGGCTTCCGTTTCAAATTATTGTTTAAGCACTAAAATGGCAATTATTCCTCAGAATCATTGTTTTTGCAAACTGTTGTTTCGTCGACATTTTGTTTTCTTTCCCATTGCAGTCTTTCAAGTGTCGCGGAAGAAATGCGTTTCGCCCGGTCCATTTTGTTTTGTCATTGCAAAAAAGGGAGGGGGTAATAGTCGACGCGTAGAGCCACTCGGTCTTGCCGGCCCAATATGAGCAAAAATTTTGTCCGCTCGCGGCTGAATGCACCTTTTGTACGGCGGTGAAAGGTTATCGCTGTTCGTTTTCACGGCTCACTAGAGGACGAGCTAACTCGCGATGACATTGTTCTAACAAGGCCTGCTGCTATTTCCGTAGCATACAATTATTGAACGTACGCCGACGGAAACTGGTAATGGAGGCTGTGTATGGATCGCTCTATGTATGGAGGTGATACAAGCTAGTTAACATGAGGCCTTGGTGATTAATTAACCGTTGTGTTTAGAAATTATAAATATTAGTAGAATCCTCGAAAAGCACTGTGTATCGTCTGTGTCTCAAATAAACGCAATAAAAGTTTTATTTTCTATTTTATAGCCAATTAATACTTCCACTGAATTTTTATGTTTAACGCAAAAAAAAATATTCATATTTCAATAAAGTGTCAAGTGGCATTCCAATCAATTATCGGCAAAATGCCCGCGGGTTTCCCCACAAATCATACATCACATAATGACGACAGTTAGAAAACTAATTCTTGACCTTTTCACTGGGCCGCTCACAAAGTCCTTT
Source organism: Leucinodes orbonalis (assembly GCA_019425675.1). Taxonomy (NCBI): domain Eukaryota; kingdom Metazoa; phylum Arthropoda; class Insecta; order Lepidoptera; family Crambidae; genus Leucinodes; species Leucinodes orbonalis. Next base: position 9,646 of record PQWD01005174.1, on the reverse strand, counting down.
GTGCCCCAAGACCTTTGTGCACATGTGCTATGACATTTACGAGAATTATTACTCTTCATTATGAAGCCCGGCCGGCTGTCGCCGGTGATATTGAACTTTCAATTTTTATC
>PQWD01005173.1:0-31189 GCA_019425675.1 Leucinodes orbonalis | reverse complement strand
GATTGCTAAGCGTAGTACCGAAACGTCACTACATATCTATTGAAAAATTCCGCTGCTTGCTACTTGGTGTCGAGTTCTTATAGTTTTTGGGTCTCTCTCAGGGAAAACTAGAAAAATGTATTATGCGTAAGAGAACCAACGCTACCGACAAAGATAGCGTGACTACTAACAAATTAAAAAGTTAACTTCAACTTGGGCGGATCACATGTCGCAGGTTCGATGGCCGTTGAGCCGTAAGTACATAAGTTCTGGAGCACAGCCAGTCTTGGCATCTGCATGTTACGCTCCTTGAGCCTGATGGATCGACGACTTGTAAAGGTCGATGGTGGAGGCAAGAAGAGAAATGCACAGGACCGAGACAAATGTCGCAAAATTAAGACTTATTTTTAGCGCGATAGGCTCAAATAGAGACAAGGTGAAAGTGGTTTGATAAAGCTAATTTCTGGCTTGGTTATGAATAAGGATCGTATTGCTCGTATTTTAGCAGCAGCCTTATAATTAAACGCGGATCGAGGTGAGGGTCATGGGGGTCATGACCCCTGAGCTATTAGTTATAGTAACGTACATAACAAAATACCTTATAAGTTCTTAACTTGACTACTACTGTGACCCCCTCCTGGCGCCAAACCTGGATCGCCTTGCTTATATTTACATGAATATTGTGCTGTAGGAACAAATTGTATGTCTTGTACTCTTTAAGATCTCTCCATAGTATTTTCCATTTAAACAACAATTCTATTATGTCATACAAATTAATAAGAAAACTTTACGAAACTCTAATAGAAACTTATCAAAGTGTTATAATATTCCGAGCGAGATGTGAACATGAAGAAATTAGTGTACCAAAAGTTATCAACCTCCTTCTTTCGTATTTATTTTACTTGAATATGCGATTCATACTTGTATTAAGTTGCCTTTGCGAACGTTCTCTTAATAAATATAGGTTCTTCATCAATTTATGAGTGCTTTTAACTAAACAAAAGGGATCAAAAGTCCTGGAATATTCGGTTTAAACATGTTCAGTGTTACTTACTTATAATGAAGTGTATGCGTTAGTTAGGTGATTATGCGGAGGGTTCTCAAGTTTGCGCATAAATCGGGCTCTCGAGACGTTTTTGTCCCTAGATAAGATACAATTTTGATAAAAGGTGTTTAGTCACTTAACGATAGTGATATAAAGTGCGTTTTTATTAGATATGTATTATCTAGAATTACGTGCTTGATATCATGCATCATCATAACACTTAGATATAGAATAATAGATAAATTAACTAGACGCAAAAACTCACTCAAAAAGTGTCCGCAGCAAAAGTCTGCCCATGTGTTAGTTGGACAGCATTTTCATTCATACATGTCGCTCGCTACATGCCATACATGAAATAGTAGTCTTTTGTACTCTTTCTAGGACGCGTAAGGTCAAAATTTAAATGAATAATTTAACGTTATAAATAAAAAAATAACTATACGTATATGTCATGGGGCGCGGACATTTTTTTTGGTTGACGTTTCTTCATGATTGTGCACCTAGTTAGTTTAAGTCATAACACCAATCCGTTTTGGTCTGCTTGTTGTTGTACGACGTACGTGCCTGCGACCTGCAGTCAAAATGAATCAAAGTCTTATCCAATTTAGATCCTTACAGAACACTCATGAATGTCAAATAAATACCACCGTTCAGACGTACTTTTCCACGGTGCGACATAAGCTTGTGATTGATTATACATATCTGCACTTAAAGGTTATCGAAAGAGGTCAAACGGGGCTAATCCTAGATTTATTTCAAATATAAAATACTTTATTCAAATTAATCTTTGCAGGTACTTTTGAATCGTAATTGATATTATTATATTTTATGACTCTGCCACCGATTTGAAATAAGTACGATCTTCGAGAAGAGCCGGCAAGAAACTAGTCACTCTATTAGACTTATATTCAATGATATAACAGATAATATTATAGTTACAGAGTTTTGTCATAAGATTTTTTTTAACAGTTGCATTGTCGGATCCATACGCATTTCACAATGTGCCATCTCCATTATCACGCGGCGACCCCACAAAGGATTCCGCAATCTTAAAAAAACCGCTGATCCCTGCCCGGGCTTTAATTCAGCTCAAGTGAAATCGACTGAAGTGTACGTTTTCGCTTTCTCCCCCTCGACCCTTCTTGCCCGAACAAATAAAAGGCACCCAAAAAAGTTTCGAGTTTGAAAAGTTCCGCCGCGTGAATATTTTCTAGGGAACGCAAGAAGTCGACTATGCGAGAGCGAAATAATCTTTACGTTTTAAATAGCAGAGCTGTTGGCACGTTAATTTAAGATAAATAATTACTCGTAAGTATATTATCCAGTAATTACTTGCAAGTAGTAGTAATTAAATTGGAACAATTTTCGATGAACACCTCTTCACCTGTAAAATTCTCATTACCTAATGTGAGCAGTCATCACCAGTATTAATTTGAATGACGAATGCTTAAAATTTGATAGCTACAGTATTTCTAGGAATTACCTATAGATTCAAAACTCCAGTGGGGACCTCATATTGAGCTTTGGCAGGTACTTAGCTCAGCATCGTATGCAGTTAGGAAAAAAGGCTCTTAACCGATATTGATACAGCAAGATTGGTTTATTTTTAGTATTTTCATAATAATGTCATATGGTCTTCTGTTGTGGGGCTCAGCTGCTGATATTAACACTATATTTGTACTTCAAAAAAGAGCCATCCGAGCCATTATAACCTTAGACCACGTGATTCACTTCGGGAAGTATTTAAAAAAATCGATATTTAACAGAAGCGTCTCAATACATTTACCATAATCTAGTTTATGTCCACAAAAATCTTCATTTTGAAAAAATTGTGACGTACATACTTTAATACAGGAACAAACACTTGCTGTCCAAAATCTTTGACTAAGTAAAGTAGGAAAATCATTTGTTGGAAGAGGCATAACACTTTAATAAAATACAAAATCTTGCGAATTGCTTTTACCAGTTTAAATTAAAGATTAAAAACCCTCATGAAAAACAGGTTACTATACAATAGAGAATATTTATCGGATAGATGTGTGTCTTGCACTAGTGTTCCAGTTACAAAATCTTTGTAATAATTATTGTAAACTATGTGTAGTAATGACCAAACTGTAACCACTGATATAAAAATTAAAAGATAACTCGAGTTCTTGCCGGCTCTTCTCGAGTCTACTTATTCCGACCGGTGTAGAGTCACAAAAATATGATAAAATTAAATGGCGATTCAAAGTATCTGTAACAGATTTATTTGAATAAAGATTTTTCTTCTTTCTTCTTTCTTTCTTCTGTCGTCATTGTCGTTATTTTTAATTGTAAGTATTTCCTAGACGGTTTATTTCTAAATACAAATTATCGTCTCAAATTTTGACGATTTATTAACGAACACTTAACATTCCTTATAAATAATTCATAATCATAATTTAGGCTCTCACAGAATCATATTTTAGAGTCATCCAATGCTTTAGGCTGAAGTACTAAAGGTAAAAATAAGTAAGATATTTGTGTCTCTCGAATGGGAGATTAGATTAGCTTTTTCTGATGGATTTTTCCCGCTGATGACCTTCACAATTTACCGAGAGAGACACTAGGTAACCTAGTATTTTTATTATGTTATCTGATGGTAAGTGACATGCCTGACCATCACAGAGCGGTATTGAAGGAAACCAACAACTGATAGGAGACAGTTATTATTCTCCGTCAACGCCGCACTGCGCCCGTCACCAGAGACAACAGATGTTTCTCTTATATCCGGCATTTTCATTTCACTAGGTGTATATGTTATGGGGAGAAAAGCAATATAGTATGAGCAGTAAACGCATATAGGAACTAGTAGCACCTACGGAGGTTCGTGACGGTTGCCCTCGCCTGCGTAGGATAGGAGTCGTGTACGACAACGCTCTTACGTTTCGTCGGAGTATTTCAGGTTATGCAGACGATCGACTATGTTGTGGACTGTATACATTTTGCTGAGGTTCCAGGTTTATATAGCCATTCTGTATACTGCCAATGACCGTTCCAGTGAACAAAGGAAAAATATCTGTTACAAACACTCTAAACTCTGCCAAAGTCATACAAAGAGAAAAGCAGAAGACCTAATTACGTCAAGGTCTTAGATTTTGTTCTGGCATGATTTATTGTCAACACTTCTAACACACACTGACCAGGGTAACAATTTAGGCTCTAAATCCCTTCGACGTAATGTATGACTTTTAACAGCAAATTGTACAGCTTAAATACCTAACTGTTGCTGCAACCAATAAACTACTACGAGTATCACTGAAATGTTTTCAGTAGCATTAAGTCAGTGTTATTTAACGCCTGTGTATATTTTTACTGTAATATCAAAACTAAACTAACAAAAATTGTTGAAAAATTTTACGCAGGCGTGTCGGAAGGGTGACGATACTAAAATTATATTTACCACATAATTTGGGAATAAAAACGTGTCGTGTTTAACGATTTGAAGCAAATTATAAGGATAAGTAACCCTGCTTAATGGATTTCAGCAGAGGTGAAGCGACTTTATGCTTTAATTTCAAAGTGAGTGCCTTTGGGGATGTCGTTAAGTGCCCCTTGTGAAAAAAGGGAAATTTTGTCTTATGCTTTCCGCAATAAGTGCGAAAATGTTTTAACATATTCCATAAGGGCAATTTGTAAGAATTGAGATTACGGGTGAGAGAATGTGACTCTAAATAACTATAACAACAAAGTCCTGGTCTAACGTTATAACTATTGTTCTTGTATAAATAAAAAAAGTACAAGAGGTAGACTGCGTGAGACCTTCCACATATCTATCTATTTATTCACCGTCACAGTAATTAATAGCTTGAGCATAGGTGTATTTTGGGCTGAAGACTGCGACAGGTTGTGTGAAATTTGATGAGTAAATCTGTATATAGTCGTTTTAATTTTTGTAATGAGTGTGCAGGACGGTCAGGACACTCACCTAATGGTAAGTGATAGATAGAAAGAAAGAAAGAAAACACAAAAGTACATAACACTCCTATTTCACGGGACGATATCAGGCACTGCGGTGGTATCTATCTAGACGACTCAGTATGGAGTCTACCACCTAGTGATGATGAATATTCTTTACCACAAAAGTCATCGTTGTTTGCGATAATATTCCTTTCAAAATTATTCACGCCTAAGTTGGAATTAAAAAGATAATCGGTATCTTCAAATCTTCGAGGCGACTGAATTGAAATTGCACATTGATTTATAGGGAGCAGGAAACACCATTACAAGGCTTGACAGTCACCAGGCTATAAGCCCTAGGGAGACTCCTGGATCCACTTCGGAGCGAGGAAACACGAAACGCGGTTTGTTTGTTTTAAGTTAGGTATTTGAGAGACCGTAAATATTCGTACCACATTAAAAAACATTAGTTAAAGACAAAATAATTAGGGAAAAATGAGAAGGAGCACCTCTTCATTATGCCTAACTTTAAATATGTAACCTGCATGCCAAACGTGGAGATTATGCACAAGTTTAGTTTACTAAATTGAGTTAGATGTTAGAGATTGTTTTTAGGAACTTTTATTTATTTCATTTGATGTTTCAAATAAGTCAACCAATTGTTTATTATGATAAATNTCTATTTAACGAATATATACTCTATGATAATGTGAATGTGCGTTTGTTTGTTACGCTTTGACGCAAAAACGACTTAACCGATAGTCATAAACTGTTTACACAAATTCTTGGCGGTATTAGAAGCAACAGACTATAATTATTATCTACTGATTATTCCCGTATTCCCAAAGGAAGGAGAGCTTCGCGGATTAAACTGTAACTTACTGCTATTTATATAATAACTGTAATAAATGTAGTAAATGCTTTATTGTATAGAATATATATTACTTTTGTATTTCACGTTAAAGTAGCGCTTATTTTCATCAGGTGATCGTCCTGAACTCTTGACCATCCTGTATTTTGTAACATAAAAAAACGAAATGTTCACCCACTCCATAAACTAAATTGTTGCGTTATTTTTTTATACTTTTTGCTAAAGTAGACATTTTTACGTAAGCAACGATATAATCAAACTTAGGATATCATGAGACGGAAACTATTTATAAAGGCCCTAAGCAACTAAATACTAATAATGAACTCGCAATTTTAATGAAAGCGTTCCGACAATATAACTTCTATGATTGCAAAGTTAAAGAGTGCGTTTTATCCTATTTTAGTCTCTCTCTCTCTTCAATCTATCGCAGTCCACTACTGGACATAGGTCTCCCCCATTTTGCGCAAGATATCCCGGTCCTCCGCTTTTGTCATCCAGCTTCCACCAGCGACCTTTCGTAAGTCGTCTATTTTAGTCTACTGCTGAATAAATGGCTCCCCCATTTATACGCCAGATGTCCCGGTCTACTTTCTTCATCATTCACCAGCGAACTTTCACAAATCATGGGTCCATCGTCCTAAGCCTTAGAGTATAACTATTATTGATACTCTATGTCGTAAGCTATACTTCCGAAGCCAAAACAAGTAAATTAAAGAACAAAAATTCTTTACTTTATTCGAATTTTCGAAATGATATGTCCGTTATCCGACGCTCTTACGGAAAAGGAAAACATCGTGAGAAAACCTGCACACGCATGCAAAGAGATTCAAATGTTGTGCGTGAAGTTGGCCAATTCGCATTTGGCTCGCGTGGACGACTAAGGCCTAATCACCCTGTACGGGTAGGCTCGTGCCCTCGGTGGGAAGGTTTATTGAGCTGATGATGATGATGCTTATTTTAGTCACATTTACAAATTAGGGTATTAATGGCACCCTTTTAAGCTTTTCAAACCCTGTATTAGGACGTGAGCGCTCTCCAATAAAAAGGAACAGTAAGACTTGACATTACTTAAATAATAACTTAAACTGCATGTTAACTAAGATGTGTTGTGTAGAAAATAAGAAGTATGCCACTGTTCATGTTAACTTACCCTTTGACGAATAAAACGTCTCTACCAAAAAACTATTATGTACTCAGTTTTTGCTGTAGCAATGAAATTACAAGTTACGTATGTACCAACATGACCTATGTTTATATAAATTAATTAATTCAAACTTAGAATATCAATAATCGAACAACTAAAGTGGGATTGTAAATAAAATTCCGCGAGTTTAACAATGTTAAAAACAGCTTTATAACAATGATAGAGCACGGTAACTCGAAATTTGATTTTATCTTTTTAAATTTATAGTCAATGCCGTTCAGAAATTTATCTAAAAAGGTTTTAATTTTAAATAAACTAGCCGTATAATCTTTGTCTCAAACTGAGAAAGCTTGAATTTATCTTAATCTTGTTAAAAATAATACTCGTATAAAGATTACTAAGAACTTATCGTTGAAGGTTTCAATTTGCCTACGGTAATTCAATTCTACAAAGTGCAACTTTATGTTAAAACTCAAACATAGACCACTAGACATACCGAGATGCAACTCATGCATGTACTATGGTAAAGCTTCTGTTAGAGCGAGACGGGTTATAAGGTTTTGGCGTTTATCACCTGTTGAGTTCATCATTGGCCGACCATGCATGCGTATGACTCACCGGAACTTTGATAAATACAAACACATTCCTATTTGAATAACGTTTGTATTGTAATTCAGAGGAATTGGATATTTTGTTTTTAATTTATCATTACGTAAAATAATTTTCTATATTAAAATTCAATCACAAATTAAATGTCGAAAAGTAGCTTTTGATTTCCGTCGACCAATAAGTGCTTTAGCGATGTACTATGTGGCAGGAAAGTTTTCCAATAATTCACAAGTTGCCCGATTAATGCCACCCGCAGTTTCCAAAGCGGCCGAGTCGGGCCGTCGGGAGTGCAGCAGCTGTGGCGCTCGGTATCGATGCTTATAAAGTGTTTCTTCCCGCTGCGGTGAGATAACAAATGACGAAACAATGACGGCCATCATACGAGGTGGGCTGGAGGCATTGGAACCGGGGGCGCGGGGTAGCGCGGCGTTGCCGCTCCGCTCCCGCCTGCAGCGAGCGAGTCTCCGAGCCCGTCATACCGCGAGGTAACCTCCCCGAGCGTCCGCGTCGGCCGACGGCTCGAACGCGCGTACTCTCAAACAAACTTCAAATTCACTTTCCGTCTGCTCAAACCTGTTTCGATGAAATAATCTTGTTGCATTACAACAAACGGCGCCCACTACACTTAATGACACCCTCGCCGCTCCCTGGACTCTCAATTTGTATAGTGTACCAACTTTGAGAAACTTTAATAAAAGTTTGTTTTTAAACTGTACGTGTGCATGTGAGCTTAAAGTCATGGCTGGACGAAGTCCCCACTAAACCGGTAAGTGAAACGGACATTACTGGAAATTATCATTTTGAATTTGAATCAATCGATTTTTATGATCGCGTGGGATCGGTGGGTTTATGTTTGGAGTTGCCCAATATTTTTTGTTCCTCGATACAAAGTGATGTTAATCAGTGGATGTTTTATGGTTGAAATGCATCTTCCACATGTCGGCCACTCGGTTGGCACAAAGACGAGTGTGATCAACAAAGGCCTTGTTTTACGTTCAACTTCTACGAACTGTGGCGTGCTTGGAAAACTAACATAAACTTATTGTCTGCTGTTATCGCTCGGTATCACGTTGCTTACGATTGTCTTGAAAGAAGATTAAGTCATCGATAACACTTATTGCACTTTCTCGTGCTTATGAATATTTGTATTTGTCTACATTCTTTGAATTGGAGGACTTACTTGGAGCAGCTTAGTAGATATTCTTATGTATGGATTGTTTCTGCCTAGTGCTTTCTAGGTAACATCGAAATGCATTTACGTGACACTGTTAAACCTCTCCAATATCAGCCAACAATAAACTCTTGGGTTTCCACATAGGTATTAAATATTATAATTCAAAATTTAAGTACTGTAGGCATGTTGTTGGTGCTCAAAAACATTGAGAATTTTTTACAGGCGATGATAACAAAGATCTTTTGTTATACGAGTAGGTGAATCTAACTAGGCTATTTTAAAGAACTATAAAAACTGGACTAGAATCCAAAGGCGATGCTCTAGGCAGCAAGATTATAAAAAAAATAACTAAGCTTTCGCTTAGCTTTAAAGATAATTGTTTTAAAAGGGAGAATATAATTTTCTTAGAACTTCAAGCATAGTATTACGGTATTCAAAAACAAATAAAAAAATCTTCAAACAAATAATTTTAAAGATAATTGCAATGGCAAGAAGAAGCTCAATTACTTAAGGCATTCTTAAAGATTCGGCTAGGCTCACAGAACCTAGAGCTTGTTAACTTAAATGTGGTTAATTGACAACGGTATAAGAGATCTTTGACTCAAAGCTACGAGTATTACGTAAGAAGACGAGATAAGGCGTTTATCCATCATTGTCGTGAAAAGCCAGCACTAGAACGCTGGAAGTCACACCGAATTAGTGAACGACAATGTTTTATGGAGAATCTCGAGGGTTCACGTTTGTTGGGAATCCGAGATTAACTTAGTTAAGCTGCAATGAGAATGTCACTAGCAATACAACAATTATTGGGAGGATTTTTTTGAACGCTAATAATAACTCACTGCAATGCTTAAGAGTGGTTGCTTTTCCAACACTTTTCTTTATTATCTTATTAGATAGGTTTGTAGGCATTTTATGATATGATGATGATGATGAATTTCCGAAGTTACTGTGACATCGCAATCACTGTGGCCAAGAGTTTGATGATTTTGCTGGTGATCTTGGTGTTGCGGTTGAGAGGTCGGCTGCAACACCAAGGGTTCGATCCCCGAGCAGTACAAACATTTGTCTGTTTGTAATGTTCTGGGTGTTTTTGTATAATATGTATGTATTTACAAAAAAAAGTATATAAGTATGTTAATCTGTTGTTTAGTGTCCATAATACAGGCTTCACGCTTAACTTGGGGCTACATTGCGCTGTGTGAATGTCAGTGAAAATTGATTTATTATTTATTTATTTATTTTAGGGGTAGACCACCGGACGGGCAGAGTTATGTAGGTAGGGAGTGCAAGTCGCTGAAACTTAAGACAATTATTAGGTCTTAATTACTTTTACGGTGTGTGCGCTCGCCGTCACTTACAAGAAGTGATGTTAGCGATGTAAACACGAAGCTCAGAGCAAGTAGTCACTTATTACCACTTTTGTTTACAGTATTAACATATGTACAAACACAGACACACGTAGAAACACTATCACATGCAAGTGCAACTTGTTTAATATATATATTTTATATTTTTATTAGTCCTATGTTTTCCAATTACTTAAATAGTATGTAATATAATTACATACTATTTTATTGGAATATTATAATTATGTAGCATTGGTACACACAGCATGTTAACACAGATTTTTAGGAAGCTATACTATTTTTTGTATCAGAATATTTATACGAAAAATACGTTTCTTACTTATTTACACCAAAATAACAAAAAAAATACAAAAATATAATAAAAAGACAGTACAATGGGCGGCCTTATTGCACATGGCATTTTTTTCCAGCCAACCTTAGGATGGAGAAATACAGTGCATGGGATTAGGGGCTAGTGTACGCTGACCAGTAGTACTTACTAATATTCACAAATATCTTACCAAATTAAATATGCTCTATATCTACCTGAGCCACGGAACCGACGGAGCCCAGGATTCAGCTAGTTTCTAAAATAATAATACATATTCTTTAAATGACGTCAGTTAGGTCGCTGTAAACTCGTTAGGCTTGCGTGCATTCTAGGCTACATTTTAATTGGATTATAAGGTAGGATGTATTTCATAGTTTCGACTTGTATAGTTACGTATTATGTTTTTGGTTATGTATTAAAAGGGTAAAAATATTTAAACATTACACATAAATTGCTATTATTATTTCCTTCTTCATTAAGTATAGAACTTGTTACTATTATTTCAGTCTAACCTCTTATTGTAAATTATTTGTATATATGCGTCGGTGGTTCAATGGGCGTTGGCTCAATGGTGTTGGACTGTTGACTGAGGTTCAAGTCTCGCCACGTACCAATGTGATTTCGAATATTCGAAGTTATATGTACGTTATCCGAAGTTCTTACGGTGAAGGAAAACATCGTGAGGAAACCTGCGCATCCTGCGAAGAGATTCAAAGGTTGTGCGTGAAGTCGTCCAACCCGCACTGGGCCCGCAAGCAAGACTAAGGCCTAAAAACACCCTATACGGGTAGGCTCCTGCTAGGTGCACTTATTTTTCTTCTTGTATAGAGCGTCGGTAGGCTTCACGGTAGGCGTTGCCCATTGGCAGGACGTATATGAGCCGATGGTGATGGAAAGGCCTGCGCCCAGCAGTGAGACGTTATAGGCTGGATATTGATTGATCTATTAAATAACTAATCAAACTGCTCCAGATCAGAGGTAGTTATTAGTTATTATTTGAACACTGATTAGGTTCCAAATTTAGGAATATCTGGATCACGTTATTTTAGTTGAAATAGAAATTTTATTTTGCGAGAATGTGGTTAAAACGTAACGATCAAATAAGTTTCGGTTTCTGTCAAGATTTTAGTTCCGATCCAGATGCAGTTGTATTCGATATTCGGTAATACATAAGAAGTGTTAAGAATGATTTTATCAGTTGTTTAGTACTTACAACGGACTAGATAGCGCTGTTAAAATGTCATTAGATTAAATTTTTATAAACTATTATTACAAACCTTAGGCCTTTTTTTTCGAGTATCAACATTCATTTTTGTGCTTAAGTATTTTACATGTTTTTTATTGTACTTAATATATTTTTTAAAGTTTATAAGTGCGTTTTGTAAACCTAATTTGAAAAAACGGATTTTGAATTTGACTTAAACTTATTACAAGCGTTCGCAAACCTTAATACTTTTTTTTTACTTCCGAGCAATTCAACATCTTCGGTATCAACTTTTCACCATATGCGGGTGTACACTCCGGGCATTAGTTCACTAAATCATCGGTTTATTGATCCGGTGCAAGCCTGTAAATGAAATCCATTAAATTAATAGCGAAACCAAGAGATTTATTAGCGATTGGGCTCACCGACAAAGGAATGGATGTAATTAATTGGAGCTAAATACTTGTGAACATATACACCATAAGGGAAAGGGGCATAGTTAGGGAACTTACTCCGGGAACCAACACCATATACAAGACAAGTCAAACCACTAACACGTTTAATTGAGCGTTACAAAGGAGTTATGGCAATTTGAACTTTGAATAAATTTTGAGCAGCACTTTGCTTCAGTCAAAACCTATTATATCATAAAGAAGTTTCATTTCAATTGACTACCATAACCCTGTCTGCGTTTTAGCACCGTCATTACGTGAAACTGTCATAATTAGAATTCTTACCCCTCATTAATTGTTATCTCTGACTTTGTAATATCTGTAGTATCTGATATTAAACAGAAAGTAGGATACTATTTTAGGATGATGGCAATAAAACTTATCAATCTGCATTGGGCCTACGTAGTAGGTTATCGTCTAATTTACCTATAGTAGTCATCATCATTACAACCTAGAACGTCCACTGCTGAACGAAGGCCTCCCCTAATGATTTCCACGCCGACCGATACCTTGCAGTTGACATCCATCTGCTACCCACCACCTTAACCGGTCACCAGTGCACCTATAAATATAAATAAAATAAATATTTACTGACATTCACACAGCGCCATCTAGCCCCAAGTTAAGCGTGAAGCCTGTATTATGGGTACTAAACAACGGATAAACATACTTATATACATTATTTTTTGTAAATACATACATATTCTACATAGAAAACACCCAGACCATTACAAACAGACATGTTCATGCACACAAATGTTTGTACTGTCCGGGGATCGAACCCGGAACCCTTGGTGTTACAGTCGACCTCTCAACCGTGACACCAAATGGGTCGTCAAAATACCTATAGTAGTGCTGTATGATAAAGCCTGTGCCCTGCAGTTGGGTTTTATAGGCTAATGGATAGATCAGTCAGGATGTTTGCCTAGTTAATAAATAACAACGTAAAACACTTTCTAATGCTTTATAAACAATGTTAAAGTTTTCTTGAAGTGTGTTTTAAGATGTATTAACTTTGTATCTATGTACAAAAGCTTTGCAAACGGAAAGGATAATTCTGAACTTTTATCCTTCCCTCTTAAGTCCTCGGTACTTAGAAATTTCGGGCAACCGTGACCCCTTATCACCACTGAAGCGTCAAATTCATTGAGATGTAAACCGTTAGGCTATTTTAAGTTGTATGTTTGACGACCACAGATTAGGTTCAAGTTGATTCTGAGCCTTAATTACTAAATTACTTGATATAAACATGGAATTACTGTTGCGACTTGAGGTAAATTTTGGGACGAGTAATCTTTATTAGAGACCTGCCATAATCGCTTTAGTTAGTTAATGTAACTTTACCAATTTCACGCCTACTTTGATGGAAATCGAACAGTGATAAAGATCCAACACTAAATACAACTCTTATTAATGTCATCTAAAGAACTTAATGTTGTGATCGTAAACACATTAAAGCTTTAATATAGCATTGCGTATTAACCACCATTACCGTCTACAAAACGCAGTACGGTGCAATTTTATTCATATCTCGGAATCTGAACAACGAACGCTGACCGTTATATCGGAATTTGTAATTGGCAGGGTCTTGATAAATGCAAGGCGGTTGCGCGATGATTCACCTCCACAAGCAATGATTGTTGGAGTCGAAACGCAGAGGCTTATAACGAAGTTTGAGCTTTAATGTTAATGGCGTCACGTATAACACGATCGAGCGTGGAAACAAGATAAGCTAAGCAAATGCTGTCATTACTTACGATTCTTTATGAACACATTTGTTTACATCTAAACTGTGCTCATACTATTGTAAGTTTGCTCATAGAAATTCGTATTTATGTGATTTTTCTGAACCAAGATAGTTCTCGCTACTTTCCCGGAAAACGATGCTCCTGGGACCATTATGCGGAGTGATTCTGACAGTGACCGAGGTAAATGTAGTTTTAATCGGATATTGTAAATAAATAATAGTCAAACAACTGTGATATGTGAAATCGTTGAGTTGTATTTTGTGGTTCTAGGTGGTAGACTCGATATTGAGTCGTCTAGGTAGGTACTACCGCAGTGCTTGATATCGTCCCGTGAAACAGGAGTGTTATGGACTTTTGTGTTTCGGGATGAGGGCACTGAAGCTAGTGAAATTACCGGGTATTAGAGACCTAACATCTATTGTCTCTAGTGTCGGGAGCAGTGCGGCATTGACGAAGAGTAATAACTGCCAATCAGTTGTTAGTCTCCTTCAATGCCGCTCTCTCATGTCCAGGCGTATCACTTACCATCAGGTGAGCGTCCTGGCCGCCTTTTACACTAATAACATAAAAAAAATACTTTCCCGAGCTAATTGGTGCTTAGGCGTGCACCAGAATTCACAGTTATCACTTTACTGTACATCAACCAATATTCACGTTTCACACTTTGAGTACTATGATGTTTACCTTTCCATCGTATGTATGCCAATGGTATTGGTTGCGTGTTATTGAGTTCGAAATGTTTTTTGACCGCCTGATATTTCTTAAATTTTGCTAGTTATGTAGCACAAAAGTATTTTTATTACAATATTTTCAAATTACAGAAATGAGCATGGAAAAAATTAGGCTAAAGTTCAATAAAAAATATTCTTGCAATGATCTAATTGAAATAAGAAGAGTTAGAGGAAACTTTTCTAGTAATAAACTATAGTTAACAAGAAAGAATCAGTAAAAGAAAACTTAGCGATCTTTCTGCTCGCCTCATAAAACAAATGTAATTTGATAAGTGTTTTTTGTCATCGCAGTCGGATGTCTGGGTTTTCAAATTTTTAATACTAGTACTTCGTCGAAACACGGGGACGGGTTCGAATAAAAAAAAGATCATCGGAAAGCACTCCGTTCAAATGAATTGGAAAAATGTTCGGTACGCTATTGTGTCCTTTTAGACTTTGTCATCTGCAAGCAATTTATTGTTCACATTGTAATAACGCTTGGGTCAAAATTCCTCATTTTATATGAAAAGGTTTATACTTTATTTCAAGTAAATGAGATAGGCTGTTTTTGTGTGCGCCTTGACCGTAGTGACTTGGGAATATTAGGCTATAAGAATAAAATGGGCGAAGTAATAGCCTGTTAAACATTCAACTCCGGTCCGGAGCTTTCTGTCAGAAGATCAAATTATTACTCATTTTTATTTAATTTGATGCCCCGGCATACTGTTGCGCTTAATGGGCCCTCTGTATGGTCCCCTTTTGTGGCAAACTGAGAAATGTTTTTGTAATTGACTGTGATTTTTATATCTTTATTTATGGTTGATCTGTAGCTATACCACTTTGGTGAAGTTATTCTAAGGAAGATATAAGAAGTTAATAACAGTTTACAATAAGGCGAATATACATTAACCTTCAGACTGCATCATATACATGCATGAACACAGCATGAAATATAACATTGCTATAAAAAATATATGTTAAGGTGGTTCCGATTACAAGATTATTATAGTTATATATGGTCACAACTCAACATAAGCTTGTTTGTTGTTTTATAATTTCATATACATAGATAGATTATTATATGTATGTAAGCTGAGTTCATAGCTTGGTTTTTATTTATGATGGGCTTACTCTTGAGCACAGACTATCCTAGTGGAAGAGTCGTGCTCTAAGATGGATTGAGATTGCCTAAAAAAAGCCTATTCACTTGTTAATTGAATGCCACAGGGTTAATGTGATAGTACCGAAGTGAACGTAGTCAGTGGAATTTAATCATTCCTTATTTTTATTTTTTTGACAGTGTTCTAATGAGAGTGGATTTCATTTTATTTTATTCGTCAACATTGGGAGATTACTAATCTGGCTCGTTACCTCGTTAAAAATAATATTTAAATAATACTCATTGATTTCTGTTTTGATAACCCAAATAAATAAGTTCCAGTCAAAATTTAATTTTAATGCATACAAAATGGCTGTTTGCATTCAAAGTGAAGTCTCAATTAGAATACTTATGAAAATATTTCAATATACATACACCGCCAGGCTATATTTGCATGTAAAGTGCTATTTTTGAATACAATTGAAAGGTAACCCTTATGTGTGGATTGCTTGTTAGTTAACTTGGTAACTCCGTCTTTTTAAAATTAGGTTCATAATAGAGTATGTTTTACTACTAAACGTACATATTACTGCGTGATGAGAGCGTCGTTGGCTCAATGGTGTGAACTGTTGCCTTCCTACCAAGGGAGGACACTAGTTCAAATCCCGCCAAGTACTAATGTGTTTCCGAAAATTTGTGTTCGTTATCCGACGCTTTCACGGTGAAGGAAAACATCGTGAGGAAACCTACGCACGCCTGTGAAGTTATTCAGAGGTTACGTGAAGTCGGTCAATCTGCACTGGGCCAGCGTGGATGACTAAGGCCTGTACACCCTACACGGGTAGGCTCGTACTCTTCGGTGGGGACGTTTAATAAGCCGATTATGATGTACATATTACATTTTAAGTTCATAGAAGTTACTTAATTTAAATTTGGGTTCATTAGTTATGCTTTTACAAAGCTGTAGTATTTGACGACCCATTTGGTGTTGTGGTTAAGACGTCGGCTGCAACACCAAGGGTTCCGGGTTCGATCCCCGGGCAGTACAAACATTTGTGTGCATGAACATGTCTGTTTGTAATGGTCTAGGTGTTTTCTATGTATAATATGTATGTATTTACAAAAAATATATATAAGTATCAAATGATATAATATATAAGTATCAAATGATAATATATCAAATGATTCTCACTTATTTACCCATTTTCCTCTACAAATTTGAAACTATAGGTGATTTCATGTCCTCAACAGCACTCAATTTGCCAAAAATATAAATTATTTATTGTTTTTGCGATTAGTTTAACTCACTTTGTACACCCTACTCATAATCTCTGTGCACGCCGCTGTTCACAGGCTGGATCGCCTACTTAATATTTACTGGGACGTCTTTATTGAAATCACAACATGGACCACTCATGATTTCCAGTTTCTTCTTACACTGGCCCGTAATATTCCCAATAACATATTATTTTTGCCACCCGACGAACGAGTGCATAGTAACCAGTTGCAGTTAATAAACCGTATGTTCTTGATGCTTGTGTTATTATTACGACGATTTCCTATGTATTTTTTATGTTAGGAAGTGAACAGGATGGTCAGGACGCTCACCTGATGGTATGTGATACGCCGATGAGAGTGATGAAGGAGACCTACAACTGATAAACCGTATTTATTCTCGGCACCCGAGACAACAGGTGTTAGGTCACTTATCTTATACCCGGCAATTTCACAACGCCCTCGTCCCGAAACACAAAAGTGCATAGCATTCTTATTTTACGGGATGGTATCTCGCACTGTGGTGGTACCTACCTAGACGACTCAGTATCGAGTAAAAAGGTTGTACGCCCACTAATATTTACGTGCGCCTGTATGTCTGATCATATGCACTATGATCATGTGGGTTCACTAATTTGTAGAGACGTATGTATGTGTGCGTTTAATATTTCAAATTTATATTTGTTTGTATTTTTCAGAAAAGATAACATTAAACTTAAATTTTATTGACTCAGCATAAATCAATAAAAAGGATTGTATGTGTGTTTTGTAACAAGATCTCAATTCCGCTATTGAAATGTTTTATAAATAGAATTATAATTGTGCCATATTGTTAAAAATATGCGCTCATTCGTTCTGTTTTATGGTAGGATTTTAATTGGCAACACTATCAAACAACTCATTCTACTATAGAATTATCATTTTAAGCCAACAACATTAAGGTTATTTTGATTTATTTGTAAAAGCTTGAAATGTGAATACAAACATGTTTTATAGAATTTGTGCCTCTGAGAGTCGGTTTGCAAGTAAAATGCTTTGTGTAAAACATGTGACTTTTCTTAACTTATCTATGAAATGTCAGCACCATAGCATGTAAGCTTTTAGCAGGGTGTACGCAAATCTTTTTAAGATGCAAACTATTAAATTCTGGCCACGCTATTTTACACAAAGTATTTCAGATAATCATGTCGTGAAAATGTAAATGTCGTTTTAGGGTTGAGTTGAAGGCTTATCCGAAGACTTTATTCAGCGTAACAAAATGGAAGTCCCGGTCGTTCTATCCCGAAATTTTTATATAAAATATTCATCAAATACAGCAGCCATAAGAAAGGTTTCACACGCATTCACTGTTTCCCGAGTTAACCAAATAAGTGACATTTGTCAATTTATTCATTGATCCGTGGATAAGTCCGTATCCACGTAGATATGGTTTGTGCTTCAAAGGGTCACTTTGTTCGCAACCAAATGTATAATTTTTCTATCATCCAAGGGGTTCTCTTTTTTCTATCCATCGCAGGCTATTGCCGGCTATATGTCTTTCTCAATTAGTACCTCGATCCCTGCTTTTCTTATACACAATCTTTCGTAATCTTTCACAAGTCATCGGTCCATACTCTATCATATTCTAATGCCTTGTAAATTCCCATGCTGCGATTGCCAATACGTGGTCTTCAGTCCGCCTTTGAGCCTTGGTCTATCAGTATATGTAGCCAGCTGCCACTTTACTTGCTGATCCGACTGTATGTGTCGGTTATCAGTTTCCCCACGAGTAATATCATTTCTGATTTTATCCCCAATAGAGACTCTGAAGATTCCTTTGCCGTTAAGTAGTTAGTTACTTGTAAACTTGTTCATGACATGCTGCGTATCTTAGAGTAAGATGCATTGCTCAAAGACTTGGCTAGATGAGCAAACGCGTTATCCAATGGTACTATGAAAGAATACAGTTATATTATTTGCAATCACCGACGCAATGGTGCCGTTGCCAGAGAAATATAACAATATTCAACGATACTATTCAAAAGCTTACCTTTTATTATGCATTTGCGGTCAAATGGAACACCTGGGTTGAATGCAGTGGAAATGTTGTAATGCAATAAATATGCGAATCGGTGTGTGGTAATGAATTTTGCAGGATAATGTTCTATAATGTATTGTCGGAAATATAGTGATGTAAGAGGTGACCTCTTACACTGGACGACCCATTTGGTATCGCAGTTGAGAAGTCGACTGCAACACCGAGCGTTCTGGGTTCGATCCCCGGGCAGTACAAACATTTGTGTGCATGAACATGTCTGTTTGTAATGGTCTGAGTGTTTTCTTTGTATAATATGTATGTATTTACATACAAAAATGTGTATAAGTATATTTATCCGTTGTTTAGTACCCGTAATACAGGCTTCACGGTTAACTTGGGGCTAGATGGCGCTGTGTGAATGTCAGTGAACATTTATTATTTATTTATTTGGTGACCCAACCCAACGGTGGTATATTGTCTCGGATAGCGTACGAGGCTCTGGTACCTTCCAACAGGCATATACCAGCGTTATGGTTTACGGCCTTCCTCTATGATGTTGTTATTTGGTATACTGTGTTCCAGGATAAATAATAATCTTATAAGTGTCATCGATAAAATCACATTGAATGAGTTTGTACGGTTGTTATGTTGGTGTGAGATTGGACTTACGAGAATCATCAGACTTAAAAAATTGTGCCTTTAATATTTAAATATTTTTGATATTGAACACAACACTTGCCTTTGGTAAATTTGATATATATTTTATGTTTTTTTTCATTTATTTATGGGTTAATTTATTGTCCAGTATTAATATTATTTTATTTGAATCTATATTCGTAGTAAAATTCTTTTACTTTCTTTCCATTATTCCATTCGTATTATTTTCTTACGAGCTTACAGTGAGACTTGGTTATGGAGATAAAAAACAAGATATTATAATATTTGAAAAGTCTTTAAAATATTTCAAAATTTATATAATTTCAATTTCAGAATACAAAGTTTTAATGGTGTAACGCTTAAACGGAAACGAAGTCATTACAAAGGTCCTCCAAAGTAGCAGAGATTTTTTTGAATGCTTTTGTTCAGCAAGTTTAAGTTCTATCTGTTACCTTGATAAACGCCTAAACCTTATTAAATGCATGAAAAGTTTGAAAATTTCGAAAATATTATTTGGTTTCCTACCATTATGTATTATAGAAAGGCTACAATACGAATCACTACCAATGCATATTTTTAGATGCATTCGTGACTACAATCCTATCCAAGGTCTTTGACCTTTACACAAAGCTTAAACGATTGAATTGAATAAACGATTTAATATTCAACATTATAACCCTTACAAAATTGAAAGTGCTTAGTGAAATACCGTGCTCTATAATGTCACCTGTCAATTTGTTTTTGGCTGCCTGCCCGGCGCTGTTCGTGGCAAAACTGACTAACTTTGTAATTAGTTTTTAGTTTGGTCGGGTTACTTACATACTTAACAACATTATCGCATTATTACGCAAGTCATTGGATGCTATTATTGTCGTTGTAATGGACTACTATGGGAAAATGTTTTGTTGTTGAAGTTGTATTGGATTTAACCATCTACAAATAATATTTCAGTTTTTCAGGACAATAAGAAGTACCCGGTGGATCTGTTATTAATCTAATATTCATTTTTATATCGATACGTAGGTGTCGCGTGAAAAGAACCTCTATTGTATGAAGGGAGCTTTTGCCCATCTATTGAGAGCTTACGTTAACTTTATATATTTTTTAACAGTCACAAGGTGTAAGTAGTACTAAGCGGATATCGGGTGCTAAATATATAATAATACATTATGTTCATAAATAGACTGCGATAGGTTCAAAAGACAAAGAGATGTAAACAATTTGATATCCAGCTAAGTTTGCCGTTTGCCCAGTACAGCACGAATTCCTTATATCTTAAATCAAACTCTTCTATTTAAAAAAAATAAATTTTGTATATTTATTTATGGAAATTTATAGAATATACCTAATCCATGATATAACATATGCCTAAAAACCTAAAGTGGCATCCTCCAACGGTCAAATGGACGATAGAGTCGAAACGTGTTTGAGTGGAGACTCGTTTAGACATACGTAATGCTGATCGTCGGCTAGGATTCATACTGCTGTCATTAATACTAGGACCGAATGTTAATTTTTGCTTGGAATATTAGTTTTAATCGCTGAAGTGTATTTTAAAAGCATTCATATTTATGAAAAATGGAAATACATATTACGTGAATGTTGGAATATTTAATTGAGATGTGATATTGATTGGAACTTTGAACTTTCTTTTCATTTACATACATGTTAATCTGTTATTATTGTGACGTCCAGAATGAATATAATTTCATTACATGAAACTATATTAAAACATTGAAGTCTTTATTGACTATAAGTACAAGTTTATGATATATCCTATTACATGTTTCCAATACTGAACTGCGGCCCATGTTAAATAAATAATATCCACTGTCATTCACACAGCGCCATCTAGCCACAAGTAAGCGTGAAGCCTGTATTATGGATACTAAACAACGGATAAACAACCTCATTCATATTTACATAGAAAAACCCCAGACCAATACAAACAGAAATGTTCATGACACAAATGTTTTTACTGCCCGGGTTTCGAATCCGGAGCCTTGGTGTAGTATTCGACGTCTACCGCTACACCAAACAGGTCGTCAAATCCGAAAAATACGTCCAAAAATTCATCATTTACGTTAGCGATAAAACGTACAATATGTACCTTTATAATTGTTTGGTACGAACAATTTGTACCACCAACGTGTTTATAAGAGAGACTGCATTAGTGATTATCGGAGGGTCCCATTTCGGTCTCGGTAAGGGCTCTGGATTAATACAATTTATTCCGGCCGGCCGCGTGTCAGGCCTTTTTCTTGGCCAGATTACCGCTAACCCGATTACTTAGCACGCCTGAGTCATGAAAACCTGTATAATTGTGGTTCGCTCATCACTCATTCGTGGCACAACGGACATTGGTGAATTTGCATTTTGTCACGAGCGGTTCGTATCGGATTAGAGGTCGGTGGTCGAAATGTGGGTCTATTCTGATGTTTTGAAATCTGGAATCGAATGAGTACTGTATAGGGAGTTCTCGTGTAGGTTAAACGATGATACTCGTAAGGTGGTTGTATGGTGACGACAGATTATTTTAGAATTGTCACCACCCTTACTCTAACTGCGAGTGCAATTACGATATTTGCAGTACAAAAGGATGATAAGGTGATTGCATGGTGACAAAAGATTAGATAAGAATGGTCAATACACTTACTCTAAGCGAGTGCTATAGGAGACTCAGGCTTACGTACAGATCACATATAAAGCAAAAATATACTCAAAAATTATTTATTCTTTAAATTATTTGCGAGACACCTTGCAAACGTCAAATTGAAAAGTTATGGAAAAGGTTTGAAGCTATTACTCATATTTTATTATGTTTATCTGAATATATCCTTCTGTTATTTTTAGAAAATTGAAGTAAGCGTTTGATATTAGCCGGGCTGTCTTGTGTTTTATATTTACTAATAAAATAAACGCATAGTGCAAAGTATGCTACACCGAATACTTAAGCTTACATCAAATCTTTGACTAGTCCATCACCCGGGTGATATCGCCAGGTATAGTAGATTATACCGAACACTCAGTACCTAACCTTGATTTCTAGCAGTCGTTAACGACCCTGAGAGTTAAGTTGCTAGCTGATCGCCTACTAAAAGAAATTAAACTCTACAATTAACAAGACTTATGTCTGAAGAAGAGTGTTTTCACTACCTTTCCTTAAGATTAGTCTTTTGTTTTTACGATTAAATAGACCCTCTAATTTGTTGAAGTAATTTAAAACGTGAGCGCTCGGGTGACTTAGTATCAATGTTTCGAGTAAAATAAATTATGTCATTGGTTTAAAAAAAGATCGCGAACTGGCATAGTGGCGGTTTATGTTCTAAATTTAAGTTCTGTCACGTGTCATCAGAGGTACTTACCTCTATTATTATTTAACTCGATGAATACGTAATAAAGATTGACCGGAAAACCACACGCATGCGGCACGGAATTTTAAACATTCTAACAAGTAAGATGTGTTCGAATTTTGAATTCATTATTGATATTTGCATAGACTATTATTATTCCTAAAATAGCCTCGTTTTTTAGGTTCTACTGTATGATCGATTAAGTAATAGCTTAGTTTAAATCAACAAAATGACGCTTCAAATGGTTAGGGAGCGCTACAGAATTATTTATGAGCCCTCACCAAAGAAGCAAGGATTTCAATAAATATACTTCTCAAATCCAAACCGGCTGCCAACTGATTAACCCATTAATTACTGTCCGAAAACTATCTTTGACAGTCAGAAGCCAGTTTATCAGCTATTATCGCCATCATTGACTATTGATCTTATATCCTATTGATCTTATAGAGAACTACATGCCAATAAGATTAACCCAAATTAAGTTTGCGTGAAAATATTACTCATATATTTAGAGTGGCGATGTTTATACAGGTACATTTTCTGCTGTGGGTTGGATGGTAGGTATAAGAATAATTATCAAACATAAGTGACTCAGAACTTGATCATCTGCTCATTAAACGTCCCACCGAGGGGCACGAACCTACCCGTATAGGGTGATTAGCCTTAGTCGTCCACGCGGGCCCAGTGCGGATTGGACGACTTCACACACAACCTTCGATTCTCTTCGCAGGCGTGCATGAAGGTTTCCTCACGATGTTTTCCTTTACCGTAAGAGCGTCGGATAACGTACATATATTTTAGAAAATTCGAAAACACATTGGTACGTGTCGGGATTTGAACTCAGCCACTCGTAGGAATGGCTCCACACCATTGAGCCACCGACGCTCTACTCAGAACTTGCTCCTTCTTTATTCCTGTATGGATATCTGAGCATATTTATTTATTAATATCAAGTTGTCGTGGGGTAGATGGTGCAGCGACTAGCGCGTTCGATTAGTGATCGTGATTGCAAGGGAGAGATCTAAAAATATTATCTCAAGCACTCATATATCGGAAAACAGCTTTTATTGATCCTGGTTCTTATTTTAGTTAATTATATGAGCTCATTAAACATCCCACCGAGAGGCACAAGCCTACATGTCAAGGTGTGTAGGCCGTAGCCGTCTATACGGGCTCAGTAAGGATTGGCCAACTCCACGCACAACCTTAGCAGTTTGTATCTCTTGCAAGGCGTGCGCAGGTTTCCTCACGATGTTTTCCTTTACGACGTTAGATATAATTTCGGACATTCTAAAAGACATTGGTACATGGCGGGATTTGAAACTATGCCCTCCAGAGTGTAAGGCAACAGACCACACCAATGAGCCGCATACCCTCAGTAAGCTTATTTTAGTAATAATTGTCGTAATTTTTTATGGCCTGATCTTTCTACAGTCATAGTGTGTGGAAGGCCTGCACTCTGCAGTGCGACGTAATAGGCTATAGGACGTATCGTTGACTGGTTGTTAGACGTACGCGATAAAAAATGGCCGGTTTACCCGAATAAGCCGTAAAGCACTTAAGTGGCTACGTAAGTACAGAGATGTTCATCATCATCATCAGCTCATTAAACGTCCCCACCGAGGGGCACGAGCCTACCCGAATAGGTGATTAGGCCTTAGTCGTCCACGCGGCCCAGAGCGGATTGGACGACTTCACACACAACCTTCGAATCTCTTCGCAGGCGTGCATGAAGGTTTCCTCACGATGTTTCCTTCACCGTAAGAGCGTCGGATAACGTACATATATTTTTCGAAAATTCGAAAATACATTGGTACGTGTCGGATTTGAACCTCAGCCCTCCCGGTAGGAAGGCGACAGTCCACACCACTGAGCCACCGACTCCCGGTAGGAAGGCGACAGTCCACACACTGAGCCACCGACAGACAGACCGACAGACAGAGATGTTTATAATGAATAAAATATTATGGATTATATCAAGAAAGCCATTTATGTAAAGGTGGGTTCTAGTTGCGTCTTAAAGTGTCTCAGCGAAATTGTAACCGAGGAGATAAAGTTTGACTTGCAATTATGGATGTTTGTAAATATTCAAAATGTTTAAGTGAATGGCTAAAAATAAAAAATAATCCACAAAAAATATGTTAAATGTTGCTAAGACGACCACATTACGTTTGCGATGTAAAAAAGACATCAGATCTCATGTAGAGCCAAGCTTCTGAATCTACACGACCTAACTCTACCGACCGTTACTTCAACAAATTCGTCATGTCCGTTTCGCTACTGTCCGTGGAGGTGATGCGAATATTTAGTTTTTCATCTTTAGTAAGTAACGAAACTGCCAAACAACACGTTCTAATTTCAATTTGTGTGTTGTTAATAGGAACACAGTCTTTAAAACTTAACATTTTACTTTATATTTTTTAAACAATCACCATAAAGTTTGACTCTATTGTTAAATTTCGAGTTCCGAATTTCAGTATTATTCTACTTCCTTACCTCAATTCCACAATTTTCGTAATTCGAATGTCCAATTTATGAGTAAATTTAAAAAACGAAATACTTCCCAACTTTCTATCACCAATCGGTGTGTTCTCCTTAATCCCATACGGTCAGGTAGCGTCGATCCACTTATTTTAAATGCGCTAATAGTATCGTTATTGTGCTCGATAATTCAATTTTACACTCATTCGTTCTAAGGTAGCAATAGTGTTACCAATTAAAATTGGTAACAATATTAGACAATTTATTCTACTTAATCAGCGACTACACGCACTACAACTAGCTTCGCACGGGTGCAATGGTGATATTCGTAATATGCACGCTCCCGCCTCCCGGGTCGGCCTGTACCGCCGCAAACGCCTACATACCGCAATTTTGAAATCTGTAATATCTTCGAAAATATTGATTTAAATTATATGCTATAAAGGGCCATATAGATCTATATGAAATCAACAATGTATTTAAGGTATTTAATTGGATAAGGATTAATGCTGTATTGGTTAAAATTGCTATACAATTGGCTATATATAGGGACAAAAAAGCGACTTTGTTTTTTACGATGTTGTGAAGTTATACTGGAATACCAAATTAACAGTTGTATTATTAAGTGTCATAACTAACGGTTTCGTAATGTCAAGTTATTTTAATTTCAATTTCACAAATTTATTGGAATCGAGGCACAGTTAACCCTCATAACGTATTAATAGATAGAACGCAAACATTATCCGTTCCTGTCACCCGCATTAAATATTGAACGCACTTATGCAGCCCATTTCAAGTGTATAAATATTTGGGGAATCCAGCATAATTTTTGCGAGGTTAAACGTAATAACTGGTACAGAAAAATCTATAGTAAATCGATTGATAAAATGCAACGTGTCGATCTCGTGATCAATTCATATTCTCATACGTATTGGATGTAAAAGAAAACATGCACTGTGGTTAAAAGGTACAATATTTCAATACTCACTCTTTTTTAATGTCAAGTCAGTCAAAATCTCTTATGGTGTAACTGATCGATCACCCATAGTCAAGGACACAAGGATCTGTTTGTAAAAACAGTTTGTTTTCAAAACCTTCGCAAATATACAGAACCAGGGAGCGCTAACTTAATTTCCGGTACCAATAAATTGTTTTTTGGGTGGTGGAAACATAGAGCTAGTTTGACAGTATTAATAACAACGAATGCAGTATATTAACTGTGTCCATACTTATACATAATTGAGTTCAGTCCACAATATTTAAATGTCACGCCCAATATACCTCTTACAATACATGATAAAATATTATTTAATAATTTTTATGAAAACATCTATAGTAATAATAAACGGCCATGAAACAAAGACATTGGATTCTAAACTACTTACGATACTTTAATATAATTATCGAAAGTTTCAAAAACCCTGAATAACCTTATTTTGACTAAAAAAGTTATCACTTTATGTCCAGGTATGTTTAGACATACATTAATATATTAAGGAGTTATCAATGGTCTAACTATATAACAATACACCACCTGGCATAACTTTTACTGACCAATTAGGTACTTAGTGAAAGTACCGGTTAAGAGAACCACAATATGTCACGTCCAAATCAGTGTTGATGGGAATATTATTTCTATTGGCTATTGACTTGATAGCAATAATAAATATAAATAATTAACAATATTACATATCCGACGTTCTTACGGTAAAGGAAAACATCGTGAGGAAACCTGCGCACGCCTGCGAAGAGCTTCAAAGGTTGTGCATGAAGTCGTCCAACCCGCACTGGTCCGCGTGGACGACTAAGGCCTAATAACCCTATACGGGTAGGCTCGTGCCCCTCTGTGGGGACGTTTAATGAGCTGATGATGATATAACCACATATTACTTAGAGAACAAAAGGAAAACAAAACGGTTGAAATGAAATTTTATAGATAAACGCCTTATTCCAAAACGTGGACTAAATGTAGTACTGGGATTAAACTGGTTTAAGCCATGGACTAAAAAAATCCTTATTACAAAATGAGGTTTAACGCTTAGGTTCGGACTATCTGTGGTGCTAAATTTAAACCCGTGTGACACCTAGTTTAACAGTGGACTAACTTTGTTTTGAGGTTATACTTAGATTTTTTGTAACATTGTATTTAGTTTACGATCATCAATTATGTCGATTTAATGGTTTTTAAGATTAAGGTATATAAGAGACCTCTCGGCGTATTGAATTTGAATTACGTGCAGCGCCATATTAAAGAATTACGAAACGTTTTGCCAAAACAATTGTTGATGTTTTACATGACCATTTCACCAAAGACTCCCATGAATGGCCTTTGATACCCAAATGGGCTCGCCATAAAGTAATTGAATACATGTCAGTTTATCTAGAAATTTAAATATTTGCTTAATTTTCATTAGATTCATGATGATGCAGCCGATATAGGTACATGGCGTGCTTTTATAGTACAACTGATCAGTAAGATATGGAAATAGTGGCAAAAAACGTGTCACTTTAAATGGACAGAAAGGAACTGAAAAAAAAAACAAGAAAATACAACGGTATTGTATTTTAAAAATGTAAATGGTGCAATTAACTGTGCTCATATCGGAGATGAAAATGTATGCTGATGGTAGTCTGATATTTAATTTTTCTCTTGCTGATACATCAATATTTATAAATAACAAAACATTTTTATTCCAACATTTTATTTAATAATCTTTTTTGTCACATTATAACATTTATAACAATACTATTTCTAATTAAAATTAAATCAATTTTAACATTTAACATCAGTTCCACTCCACTTCCACCATTTCAAGCTGCCTTTTCTTGAACTCATTACTGAAAAAAAATGTGATTTTAAAAACAATAGTGATATAAGTATGTAAAGTTGGTATGGGCAAGAAAGTATGATTTTTTAAGAATGCTTGTCAAAGTTATTAGATAATTTCTATATACATATAAACAATTGTATTGTTTATTATCATTTTAATTTTGGGTCTCTCTGTACCCCTACTATATTTGTGTTACATAAAATATAATATTTCATCCCAAGTTTTTACTTTCATTTTATTTGACTATTCACCTTGCTTTTTATATCCAGTTGATACTGGAATTAACTCATTTAACAAATGTATTCCTTAGTTCCTTCATAATGGCCAGTCTACAAACATATGTTTTGCTTTAGCCACCATGATAAGTGGAATCTACAATTAAAGATAATTTACGTTTATTACATGTTTCAAATCTGTTATATTAAATATGTTTGAATTCTATTATTTTAGATCCAATTCGAGTTTACTACATTATGTAAAAAAAATCAAGACTTGAGTCAATGTACATTTACTATTGTGAAATATATTGAACTTCAATTGCATTTAAATTATAAAGAAATCATATGTTTCACTACCTGATAGGTAAAAGCAATAAGTATATATAAAACTTACTTGATTGATATATTCTTCCACTCTTCAGTTTTTAATACAATTATGTAATTTTTTGTGATTGTTTATCAAAATTGCAGTGAAATGGAACTTTGCATCGCTTGTAGTTACACAATATTTTACTGCTGTTTCTCAATGATGAAATATAGAGAATATCATTGCTTTTTCTTTAGACCTCGAATTTTCATCTTTTTTTTTTCTGCTGTTTCCGACTTATTTTCACAATTTTAACCCACGACTTCTCATACAGAGTCACAAAATAGTAATACTTCGAGTCAGTACAACATTATTAACACAATATAACAATAATTCCTTTATTTATTTGCATGGTATTTTATAGGAACAATAGAGCTCTTTCTTGACAGTCAATTACTTTTCAAATTACGCGCTAACTACGCTCGTGTCATAGGAATCAATAAAAATATATCATTATTTTAAACAAAACTATAACTTGTTTGACGGATTGGAACTTAAAAGAAGAAATATTGCTTTAAAATTTGTTGTTTATTTTAAATATATTTATAGCCTCAAAAGTACAAAGTTGATTGCAACGTTAAGAGAAACGGAATGTCGTACTGAACGAAGTCATTATAAAAGAATGAACGAAAACTTAGAACAGGGACTATCTTTGGTTTACCTAGTCAATGATTGGTCTACGTTTTGTAATAAGATCACATTTTAAGCCTGGTATTAACTTTAATACCGTAACAATACAAGATCAGTTAGTCCAGGTTTAAACCAGTTCTAAATCACTTTTTTGTAATAAGGCCGGAGTTCAAAACCAAAACGAATACGCGAATTAAGACACAAGAGAGACAAAAAAGTTCACAACAACATTTATGATCTGTAACGGGGAGAGGTTTGTCATCTGACCCATAAACCATAGGTTTGTCTTACTGTCAGTTAGTGTCGTCACGATATCAATTAGTGTAATAAAATACACTACCTACATAGCATATTATTAAACAATTCCTCAAATTAAGATAAACGATCTTCTTAATTCCCTACTGAAAGTTAATTCGCGTTAAAATTTAATGAAGAGCGTCATAATAAGTGTGGCTAGGGCAATGTCCGCTTGATTTCGGGAAGCGATACAATCGCTAGTTGCTTAGTCATCGGGTCCGCGGGCCCTGTGCCGGGACTCTCAGCCCCACTCCCCTCCCTTCCCTTGTAGGACCGGTTCGGACCACGTGCCTTTGTAGGGTTGCTACTATTTTTATGTTTTACTTATACAATTATATTATGTATATGTAAAGTTTGTTTTTGTCTGAACCTTAGAAAAGTTTTAAAAAAAACTACTTGGACAGAGTAACTCGTAAATATAACTATATACTATTGCGCAAAAATCAAAAAATTGGAAGAAGATATCTCTTTATATTTTCCCTATATATCATTTTATATATCGACTAAAGTCATATGAACCAGCCTTAGATTAGTATTTTGCTGGCGTGTTAAGCTACAGTAAAAGTTTTCTCTAAATGCAAGTTGAGTGCTTTGGTTAAACAAATATGTATATATACTTAAGCCTTATACAAATAAAGACGAGAACTACTTAAAATATCATGTTGTCGGAGGCAGATAGCTGAATGTAGTCAATATTTGCGACTTTATACTGTTTGCAATAGTGTATAAGGTTCAGATTTGACATACTTTATAACACGTTGTATCTGTGATTTTTTGTGTTTCTTTCGCTTATTGAGTAATTATTTGAATGTAAATTGACATATTATAACAGCACTTCGTAAATGAAGGTTGTGACTCATGTATTACAATATACTGCATGTCTTCTTAAACTGTTTAGTTTCCTTGTCATATATATGTATATAAACTACATAATAAGTAACCGTATCTACCTTTAATTGAGTTTTGACATATTACCATATGATTAAAATTGATTGTTTTTTGCAATATGAACAATTGCTGAAGAATCTAAAGCATTAAAATGAACATAGAAACTCAACTTCGAACTCAAATTTTAGCCTCTTTGTTGATATGATATAAATTTATTTATCGGAGAGGAATGTATGGTCTTGCTCAGCACATAGTGTTATAATCACAGTCTTTGTAATAAATAACTTTAAAGTTACTTTTTAATAAATGAAATCTTTGTAACTAATATTGTACAAAGTTGAGAAGCGTGTTCATTGTATTATTTGCCGGCTTTTCTCGAGTATCCTTCTTTCGCAAGCCTTTAAATATATCACTAGATTTTATAAAATACATAATAATTGACAATCCAAAAATTACAGGTATTTTATTTCTAAAAGATAAATTTGAATAAAGATATTCTAAGTTAGATATTTTAGTTTGTTTTTAAACTAACGACAAAA
>PQWD01005172.1:0-24214 GCA_019425675.1 Leucinodes orbonalis | reverse complement strand
TTTGACAAATAAATAGAAAAAATTAGATCGCACCTGTGTTCCACTTGCCTATACCTATAGGTATTACTAATATAAGAGATTAGAACAAACTGGAAACTTCGATACACTCTATATTACGTAATTCAATTAGATTTTGAATTTGCACGAATATTACGCGTTTTCGAATAGATATATATTACTGAATACATTTGGGATGTAAGGTACGACGTGTACCTCACATATTTCTTCCAGTAAAACAGTTATAGTACAGTTAGTGTATAGCAGTGTGCTGCGCTAGGCAGAGATAGGCAATAATTTACGGGTTAGAGTTCCTTATCGAATTCATTTATCGACTCTACATTTCATTTCTGGTTAATTTACGAAGCTTTATCTAACTGATGTAACGTTTCATCGAAAAATCTGTTGTAGAATTTTAAATGGGTGCGACTTATATTGTACATTAGGTAGCCCTTGGTTATTATGATCAATAAAAACAATATTGTTTACCCATGAATTAAATATCTAGGTGTTGAAATTGATAAGAATTTAAATTGGAAGAATCAAGTTGCTAATTTGAAATCTCGTGTCCGTAAACTAATACCTATTTTTAAGAAAATAAGGAATTTAAGAGATAGTAAAATAAATAAAACTGTATATATAACTTTATGCCAATCAATCATTATGTATGGCATATCTACTTGGGGTGGAGCGAAAAAAAGTATATTAATAAAACTAGAGAGGGTCCAGAGATGTATCTTAAAAGTAATAGGTTTTAAACATTTTAGATATAGCACAACTAAGCTATACGAAGAGTTCCATGTGCTAACAGTTCGTCAGCTGTTCATAAAATCCATCGTTCTGAGACAACATTCCTGTGGGAAGTTCCGTAATAGTTCTGCCAGAAGATCATATGAGGTGTATGATGTCCCAACATGCAATACTACTTTTGCACAAGGATTTTCCTATTATCTGGGACCATTACTGTATAATCGAATTGGTAAAATCAAACCTATTAAAGATCTTTCAAGATTTGCTTGTGGTGGGGCTTTGGTTGAGTTTCTGAATACTTTGAATTATGAACGGACAGAAAATATGATAAATGTTTATATGTAAATAATAAAATTAATATTTCATAATTATTTTATTAACTTAGATATTTATGGATGTACACTATGTGTATTTAGGTATATATTTATATCTATATTTACGTTTATTCGTGTATGTTTTTTGTTATAATGTGTAATTATTATAATAATTATTACTATTTGTAATGTAAATGTTGGTTTACAAGTGATACATATCTATTTTACTCCATAGATACGTATTATATAAGTGTATAGTATTTTTTTAAATTTGTATTAAAAGTGTAAAATATATATATATATATATATATATGTATGTGTATGTATGTGTATATATATATATATATATTGTGCAAAGACTAAGCGGGTGTTATTGATAAGTAAAAAAAAAAAAAAAAAATTAGAATAAAATGTTTATGTTTAAATATAATTGCGTACAAGGATAACATGTTGCATGCATAATTATTTCTGGATCTAATTATGTATTAATAATCTACAAGAAACACTTCTGGTAACCAATGCATTGATTTATCTTACTCCCTTGCATATACTACATGTTTACGCTTAACTCGCCACTGGATATCAGCAACTATTGAATAGGCCTATTGTCTAAAAAGTTAAAAACATTTTTAAAAGCTCAATGTGAAATTGATTTTGTATTTCAAGCTAAAATGTCTCATGTTTTATTGTAATACAGTTGGTTATACTTTGACGAGAATCTTACCTTGCCGTCACACAGTCCTCGGACTAGCACGGGAGGTAAAGAACTTTGTGGGTATACCGTCAATATAATATTACACCTAGTGATTGACGCTTTTGCTATATAAAAATATGATTTGAATTACATGAAATCAATTCCTACGCTGTACGATGAAGTGTATTTATTATAACAGAGATGAGGTGTGTTTATTATAGTGCTGTTTATTTAGATTCTTTACGTAAAATACTTTTTTTCACATCTTATAACCTATGTAAACTATTCGTTTGTAAATTCGTTTTTGTTTGTAAAATTCACATAAATTCACTTTGCTTCGTCTATGTTGAACAGCAAGTTCGACTTTTTCTCTAATATATAAACTACGTGAATACTTCCTTCCAACCCATGTTGTGATGTTGTGAATTATTTTATTATTATTATGAAGTCGTGAGACCCTGATCTTCTGTATTTTGTTACAGCTGTGTATAAGGTCAGACAGATAGTGAAATTACTGGAAACATTATGTGACGACTAAACCTTTAAACCCGCCTATGGAAGCTCGGGTTCCTTGGTGAGGGTGTTTAATGAGCTTGTTATGAATTACTTGACATGATAGACATGAATACACTTTAATTCTTTAAGAGACGGTTCGTAAATACCCTGGGAAAAATCTTACAGGCGCTATTAGTCAATGGTATTGCTACAAGTTTGATAGATTGTGGTAAGCTGCACCGTTAAAATAGTTTCTGCTTAAAAAGATCTTGTTTCTTAAAAATAAATATTTAATTAGAAAGTGATGATCAATTAATTACTTTTAAATGTATTGAATTAGTAATTAAACACAAAAGTAGTGTAAGCTCGGTGTACGGTTTAGGTTTAAAGGAGATTAAAAGCAGCAAACATACGAAAAGGCAGCATTAAAAGTTAACAGCAAAGCGAAGTGCCCGTTAGGTGATTAAAAAATAGTTCGCGCAAAATCACCTTCAATTGAAATACTTACCTGTTTAATTAACGTTGGAAATAATAGGGTTAAAGGGTCCGCCGCGCTCAGCCCGCGGTGGTGGAACGACTGTAATAAATTACCATGTGAATAACTTGCCTTAAGCTCGAATGGGTAGTTAAACTTAGCTATTTGCATTTCTTTTCCTGAACATACCTTTCTTATAAAATGGCAAATAAAACAGTATTTACATTTAGTATCATCATCAGCTCATTATATGTCCCACCAAGGGCATGAACCTACCCGTAAATATGGTGTATAGATCCTAGTCATCCACACGGGCGCAGTGCGGCTTGGACGACACTATTAACAATATACAGGGTGAATTTTGATTCACTGGCATTTGACCTTTGATTGTACTCATATTATGGAATATTTTATGGAAACTAATATCATATAGATTTATCATAAAAGATTTACATAAAAATATGAATAAATAAGTAATCGCATTGCATTGAGCAATTAGATAATTTATTGTAACTTATCTTCCTTACTTTCTTTCATATTCCCAGTTCTAAAGTCTAACAAGTCAGCTTACTAATTTTGTCACAAAATAATACCCTGTGTATATCTGAGACTGATAAGTATAAAATACACAGACAACAAAAACTATTCGCATACTTTTGGGCTTTAACGAAAAAAATAACTAAAGCTAAAGTAGTAGTAATCAGAGCCTTGTGGAGACGGTAGATTAGAAGATATTTGTCACCACCTCTATTCTTTCCGTGAATGATAAAACATTCAGCAGAAAACGGCAAGCAGCGGTCTGTAATTATACCTTTCTCTCTAGCCCGCCCACCAAACGTTACTTATGACAAAATGCTACAGTATCGTGAAGTATGTCCAAAGTTCAGAATAGTTTGTATTGGTACGGGTATTTCTATGTATAATACAATAAAAGTATGTTTATCCGTATTTGTTGTTTACGCTCCATGTTGGACATAGCCCATGTTAGGTGATTCTTTACGCGATAAGATCCAGAATGAGGATATCCGTAGGAGAACTAAAGTTACCGACATAGCCGACAGATAAGCAAGTTGAAGTGTCAGTGTGCAGGGCACACAGTGCATACAACCGATGACCGATGGGGCGGAATGGTTCTGAAGTGGCGTCTGCGTAACGGAAACTGCTCTAGGGATCGGTCTGCGTGGAAATTGGTAGGGGAAGCCTTCGTTCAACAGTAAATGTTTGCTTGTAATGATGATGATATCCATTCTTTAGTACTCATTTTACCCAGGATGCTTTGTTGGGGTACAGGAATTAGTATTTTGTGTAATGGTTGAGACGTCTGCTACTTCATCAAGGTTTCCGGGTTCGATCTCCGCCAGTACTAACATTTGTATGCATGAATGTCTGTTTGTATTGATCTGCGTGTTTTCTATGCATAATATGTATTTAAAAAAAAAAACAAGTTATCCGTTGTTTCGTACCCATAGCTTGGGGCTAGATGTCTGTAAATATTTATTTATTTATCTTAATACCTACCATATTACACACATTACTCTGTACACTACACATTATACATTGAACTACCTCTTCTTGGAAATGTAGTATTATATCTTTTTGGCTCTGGGACTTTGTCATGGATCTCTTGATGGATGGCATCCGCGATTAAGGCATATTAGCTGTTAGTAAGCTTTAAGGAAAGAAATCGTATTCAATTTTCAGTCATGGTGCAACTACATCGATAATATTTCATGTTGCATTCGAATCCTTATCCCCCAGACTGAAAGCGTACGTAGATTACTAGATATATTCGGCCATTATATAATTTCGTCATAATTAAAAAGGCGCTTTACTCAGTAATTTATGCCAACGCCAATTTGCAAAAGCTTCCATAAACTGGCAGCGTCTCCTCATTAAATATATTTTTAAGTCTTAAAGCAAAAGCTATTTTTCTTCCTAAAGATTACCAGGCCCTTAGGCTAAAACAATCTATTTATAGGTTTTTGGAAATTGGTCGCATTTTAAGTTACTTAAGTGTAATTAATTTGCTTCTCTATTTTGTCCGGCATGACAGTAATGTTTCTTAAGTAGGTATGAATATGTTCCAGGCTGAAGGGTTGAAACGCACTTAAATTACTGGATATTTTATTTATAACAATATTACACTATGCTCTTTATTCTGTACCACCACATATTACTAGGTCTCAGTTAGGGCTAGGACTGTTCCGTTGCTATTTTATTTTATTTTACACTACAGAAAGAAGGTGCTACTGTTATATATGTAGTTGTGTATTTTTTAATTTAAATGAAACTGCTTGAACTTTGACCCTCCTCTAGTATGAAAGGGCGTGTTAGCGTGTTCCAGATTCCAATATTAAAAGACTAACATCTAGTTTGGTACGATGCAGTTACCATAGGTTAGAGATTACTGCCTCTGTGGTCATGTGGACAAGTATTTGAGCATTGAGTCCGATAAATAATAATAAATAAATATCTATCAATATTTACTCAGTGCCATCTAGCCCCAAGGTAAGCATTTGGCCTAAAATATGGGTAGGTACTAAACAAGGAATAAACATATATATATATATATATTATATATAAACGCCTTATATACTTTATAATAGCCAGACGTATAACAAAACAAACATGTTCATGCACACCAGTCTTTGTAATGCCAGGGGATCGAACCCGGAAACCCTTGGTGTAGTAGCCGACGTCTCAATTATACACCACATGAATTGTCTAGTTAAATTGTATCACCTTAAGGTTGTGAAAACTGACTTTACCTGACCCCACAACAACATAAGTTGGGGTCACTTATTGCACTAAGTTATTTCTTTTTTTTTAACGTATTGCAGGCTACCTCAACCTACTACTACCACTACCTCAAATAACAAGTCTAGTGTTCTGGAAGACGCGTTAATTCCTTAGTACCGACTTTGTGAATCAATGAGCAAACTACGACAGAACCGAAAACAATTAGCCGTTTGTAAACAATTAGTGTTGACATGCTGCATTAGGGTTTCTGTCATCAGACCTGTTAGTTAATCATATGTTGAGATCTCAAGGAAGGATGGGCCGATTGCAAAATTGAATTACTTAAATAGACTATGAGAAATTAACGTATTTACAAATCGAGAGCTTTAGGTACAGTCGCCATCAGATATATAGGTATATAAGCAGACAAGGTGACCAAATACATCTGAAGAGTTCAAAATATCAATAAGTTCTATGCAGTAAAAGTTACCATTAACATCTAAACGACAATCGCTTCAATAATGTCTGAGCAAATTCTTGTCAGTTACATCTATACACACAACTTTTCAATAATATCTGAAACACTTACTTCCAAAATTTCATCCATGTCATTGTTAACTTGGTCAATTCGTATCGGAGATAGTGGTAAAAAAATAAACAGATGTTTGGTCATAGTAGATTTAAAATGTATCACTATGTCTTGCCATTAGTAGGCGTACAAATTTATATAATTAATATATAAATAATGAATATCATTTGTTCTTTATTTTTCTTATTTGTAGTTTCTGTTGACTAAAAAAACCCATACGTGGGCAGAGATATGGGCGTTATGTTAGTTTTTAATAGGCTGCCTTTATTTCTATGATTGCTAGAGCTTCGTTCGTTCTTTAGCATAATTCTTCAAGTCAGGTGGGGGTGGCCAAGGTTTCAAAATATAAATGTATACCTTTGTTGTTTGTTGAAATAATTGAAAAATATATTTAAAAAATTTATTTCGTAAAGTACTTACAATATTTATTTACAATTTTATAGTATGATAAAGTCACATACCTAAATTAGTTAGCAAGTGTAACAAATTTAGGTATAGGATATTTATCTGAAATCGTTATGAATTAATGTATGCTATAATTTATAATATGGCAATGGAGAGATTTTGAATAGCTTAACTTTATATAAAGCTTAATACATCATTGTAAAAATTTAACAACAAATTGATCAAATGTTTATGCAAAACAAGTATAAAATAATTAAATTTCATGACATCGTTGTAATAGAAACGCTATTTCGAAAATGGAAGTAAATATACATTTAAAAATATCTTAACTAAAAAATTATAATAAATGCTTTTACAATTTAGGCCTACAACCCAGGCCTAACATAAAAACAAGGTCCTGTACTAGATGTATATAAAATATTGTTTTGATACATCTTACAATTTAAAATCTATCATGTACAAATAATGAACGGCAGTGTTGCTTTTTGAGAAGTTCCTTTTAATTAAATTCAAAATCTTAAAAATACGAAAAGAAAACCTTACGTTTATTCTGAACATGGTCCAGATATAGTCAATGAGATAAAAGTAAATAATTGATCATGTCAATAGCATATAAGTATTTCATACGTCTCGATCAAACAACCCATGCCATACGTCGCCTATCTCGATATAGCCTGAGTAACGATACAGTAATGTACACCTACTTAATTAAGCATTATTATCAATGCAAACATAATTTACGGACAATTGACACAACATCTTTATTGTTTAATCTAAAACATTCCACAGTCGCTTGACGCTTCATTCACATTTTCGAACGAACCAATAGGTTTATTATTGTTCGTGTGGTGTACCTACAATTCATGCATACATACACTTATGTGCATTAATCAAAATTCAACTTGATGTTTTACATCACGTCGTAATGAAATTGTTGTTACTTTGGAGTTATTTAATAAATTCTTAAAATAGAACATGTAATGAGATTCTTAGTTACATACATGATCAAATGTAGGGTATAACAGTACTTAAGGTTTTAATCAAAGGGCGTCTTAAATGGTTTTGAAATATCTGTGGATGTAATTAGGATTTTCAGTAGTCCACTGGTAATTGCCGTTTAAAACTTTGAATTCCTGACAAGCAATTTAAATATTTAAGTAGACTTTTAATAATATCCCCTCAACAGTCTTCCTTATTGTGCAAATATTTATGAGTAAAATCATTGCTGCAGGCAGCAGGTTTTTGCTATAAAAAAACTAAATTAGCTATTAAGTACAAAGATCTATCAAGATTAAAAAATACGGGTTAAATTAACTAAGTATATCAGATCAGTCAAATGAGGCCAGAAAAATGGCGTTACATATCTATATATCTATCTATTTATGGACAAGTTCGGAAGGTGAATATATCCGAAATTATTTCTATACTTACAACCATTGTCCTTTAATAATTATTATTTTCAAAATGTAGTGTTTATATAAATCAAAAGAGGCAAGGATATTTTTTGTAACAGCTAAGCCAGAATTCAACTGTTCCCTAATCATTTTGCGAAAAAAAAGGTAGTTAGTACCTAAAACTATTTAAAACATTGCCTTAATAACAAATATTTACAAGTTGCTAACTATAAGTTAGCATTAAACATTAAAATATCTTATTAAACATTAGCATGTAAATGCCGTTGAATAGCTCTAACACTAAAGTGTTATTTTATAAATTTACTCGTTGGTAAAATCATTTATACAATTTGTGAAATAATTTCATTGACAATTAAAACGGATATACAATTTCCGGGACGTTGTCAACTTTATTTGGACAATAAACAAAATTGATCACAGAACATACGAGCCATTAAACAATGGCAGAGATTGCATTGTTCCGTGTCTGCTATATTGACACCTAGATATAGGTAATTAGGCTACATTGTGCCGGCTATAATCGCTGGCAAATAAAATATCCATAATACATTATTCAAATGGCACCAGTTCTGTACAGTTACAGAAAAACACATTTTCATATTGATACCAATATCAGCGTTATAAATAGGTATGTTCAGTAAATTTTACATAAAGTAATATTCAAACACGGAAGCTGTTTAAAAATTCGTGTATTATATACTCATTGGCTGTTAATTCTAATTCGCCCTTGTAGTCTAGGTACTTGTGTACAAGTGCCAATTATATTTTGTTAATACCAAATATTATTTATTAGAATTTGATTTTATAGTGATGTTGGTATGGTAGGCTAAGACAGATTAGAAATAAATGCCATACGTGATAGTTTTGAGTTCGAATAAATATGTTGCGTAGAAAACGATTTCAGATTTGTATTAATCTGTTTCAAAGTTCTTATGCAATATAACTAACGATGAAAAAGTATTCGCTTAGAGCGGAGTGCATTATTATCAATAACATGCCTCCATTAAGGCGTTCATAGTTGAAAATATAAAAAAATTATTTAAGATGATACAAAATATATATCACCATATATTTTATTTCATGATGATTCGGTGACGAAATATATAGGGATCTCGGTAATCATGAGCGTCATAAACTAGTGGCTTTTATATTTGAGGAAATATTGATTTCGTGTTTCAAGTTCAAGTTCAGTTTCAGAGATGCTTGTGAAGATGTAAAACAACTGGACAGTTTTAATTTTATTAAACATGAATGAAATTACATTCTGTTTGCATCATTTATGTTCTTATATCGACTCATACAATTATTTATTACTGGTTTTGTACTGAGTTGATAGTGCAGAATAATATTATATCCCGAAGCAAGGTCACCAACAATTATAATTAATAATAGTTAAGAATTGTTACCAGATCATCAAAAGCCAGTAATTTAGGACGCTCATTAGAAATATAAAGCAGAAAGACGTTGTGAATGAGCACAGTGTAATAAAATGTTGACTGATTAGTGGGTGTCTATACTACCTAAATGCTTTGATATTCTATCGCTTCGGAACAGTAGTTTTGAGACAAGCTTCATATTTTCAAAATATGAACGCGTATTTTTTTTACCTATTCAGTGAACAAACTCAATTTAATTAAGTGTTTGAATACGTAGTTTCTAAACGAAATCTTTTCCATCATGAAACGCCGGGCCTATTTATAGTCGTCTATTTTCAAAAGGAAAAGTAAACCTAAGAGTATTTTGTCAAATAAATGTCCTGACCTAAATTCTAGAGATTTAATTATCTACCTTGAAAAAATATGTGTAAAATATAACTGTGAAAGTACAGAATATAATAGTTCATTGTTTCCGGTGCCACTTTGTATTAATTATGCCCTACGCAACACTACCAGAAAACTACAACCACTATTTTCACCCTGTCTCGATCCAATGTCGTAATAAGATTTGAAAAAAGTCATTTATACCGGCTTTGAGTAACATTCTAGTTGTGTAAGCTGAGCTCTATTCAGGGTGGTGGGATTTGTTTACAAATTTCATAAAATACAGGCTCTCAAAGACAAAAGCTTACACTCCTTTTTTTGTCTGACGTCAATTAATATATTGATATTTTAAAAATTACAAGGCATGGCTTCGGATATTATAATGGAAATTTTGTGTTTTGATGAGTAACTCCCTGTTTATATGTAATATGGTTTCCTGCAATGTCGATAAAAACTGATTTGTTATTTGAGATCGATTGCTTTCAATATGCTAGTTAAATATTTATAAATGGGAAAATATAATCTAACAATAACCAAGACTAGTTATTGATTAATAAAGTCCAAGTTTGTGATAATTTTAAAAATAACGTTCATAGTCGTCAGTTACTATTTTTACAACAACAAGTTCACACAGTTCATAATTACTAATTCACAATTTGTACTGCGACTCGAAATACATATATGGGGCATGTTATTACTCGTTTGGACAGTGGTGGGTTAGTACTGGCGAATAAATTGTTGTATTGCCAGTATACCAGAGCTTTGGAATGTTTTTTTTATTACTTGAACACGGTATTAGCTGTCAGAAAAACTTTTGCACAAATAATTAGTGATTGCAAAAATAAGCAAAATATCATGAAAAAAGTAAATGGAAATGAATAAGCGAACCGAGACATTTATTTGAAAAGCAGCTTTTGAAGAGATTTTATTTTCTCAAACAACCTTTGAACAACCTTTTGTTTGATTATTGTCAACATTTAAAGAAATCGTTCTTAATTACGCCTATAGCGATGTTTTGCTATACTCCATTTGAATTTAATTAATTTTTTGACTATGCTTCCAGATGTAAGGTACGTAATAAAACTACACAATTTAGACAGGATAACTATTGCCTAAATTATCAACATAGACTCTCTTTCGCAGTAGTCTAGAACGCAGTAATGTTATATGTTTTCTAAAACCGTTTATTAACGAAGCTGTAAAATATTACATGAGGCCGTGTTCGAGTACTAAAAACATCTATTCAATGCCTGGAATTTATCCATAGAGGTATTATAGATAAGTATTCATTGCTAAGCTTCAGATGTTATTTTTAGTGATAGTGAGAGAAAGAAAATTGCTATGGGATGGATAATATGGAATATGGGAGCAAATAATTATAATTTGTTTATTAGTATTTGACTTTGAGAAAATAAAGAGCAAATGTAGGTAACATTCAAATTCTTCCAATCAAATTAAACGTTAGTGTAAAAAGACCAGAATACCGCGACCGCCTTCCTCTTTCTAGCGGGGCTTTCCGCGAACTTGCAGCCGACTTTTATATTTATACCTCTATGGATTTACCTCGTAGGTTAACTTTGGTAATTTTATGTGTATGTTCAAACGATGATCTCCCTGATGACACGGCGTGAGCGCGTGTTTGGCGTTGAGTACCCGGATTCGAGCGACTCGTCGTAGCTTAGGGAGAGGTGGGCTGGCTTGTCGTCTGCGTCAGCAGGGCCTCCGCCCTCGTACGCCTCTGGCAGTCCACTCACCTCGTGGTATGGGGATTCTGCTGTGTGGAAATGAAAAAGAAATCAAAATGGCGGCAAATCGATTTAACAAACATTTAAGTCAAGTCAAAGTTAAAACATTTATTTCAAATTAGGCTTACAAAAAGCACTTATGAAAGTCAAAAAATATACAAAAAATATAATAAAAAACGATTAAAATACTAAACTAAAAATATGAGTTTAGATGCTTTGAAAAAAAAAGCTTCAATCAAGCTTCAGTGGTTTGGCCTGTTGAGAAAGAAGCACTCAAGAAAACTCAACAGTGTAGCCTTTTTTAAAAACATTTTCATTTTCCTTAATGTAACAATATATCATAAACACTGAAATAGCTGAGCAGTTTAAACCACGGATTTTTATCACATAAATATTCGTCAATAGTGTAGTACCCTTTTTTAGAAAGGTGTTTTTTTATTCTAGCTGTAAACATCATCATCATCAGCTCATTAAACGTCCCCACCGAGGGGCACGAGCCTACCCGTATAGGGTGATTAGGCCTTAGTCGTCCACGCGGGCCCAATGCGGATTGGACGACTTCACACACAACCTTCGAATCTCTTCGCAGGCGTGCATGAAGGTTTCCTCACGGTGTTTTCCTTCACCGTAAGAGCATCGGATAACGTACATATATTTTTCGAAACTTCGAAAATACATTGGTACGTGTCGGGATTTGAACCTCAGCCCTCCCGGTAGGAAGGCGACAGTCCACACCACTGAGCCACCGACGCTCTGGCTGTAAACATGTGTAAAGGTAACTCGACAATATTTTGCGGTACCTTATTGAAAAACTTTATACATCTTCCTATAAAAGATTACCTACTTTATGTAGTCTCAAGTCTGGAACAGCAAGTTTGTTTCTATTCCTAGTATTAAAATTGTGTGAGTCACAATTTTTTTTAAAGGTATGATAGTATTTACGGACGTAAATTAAATTTTCATAAATATATTGTGATGCTAGTCATTATATTTATTTCTTTAAAAAGTTTCTTAAGAGTCACGGGTCTAAGGTTGTAGATAAAACGAATAGCTC
The DNA here is from genome assembly GCA_019425675.1 of Leucinodes orbonalis. Lineage (NCBI taxonomy): Eukaryota > Metazoa > Arthropoda > Insecta > Lepidoptera > Crambidae > Leucinodes > Leucinodes orbonalis. The sequence continues at coordinate 11,782 of PQWD01005172.1, read as the reverse complement.
TTTTTTGTAGTACAAATATTATATTAATGTCGGCAGCTGAGCCCCACAACAGTAGACCATACGACATGACACTATAAAAATAACTAAAATAAACCAATCTTGCTGTTTCTACATCTGTCAAGAGCCTTATCTTTCTAACAGCATAAGCTGCCGAGCTAAGTCTACCAGCCAGTGATTCAATGTGAGGCCCCCATTGTAACTTTGAATCTAAAGTTATACCAAGAAATGCAGTGGAGTTTACAAGTAAGGTATGCTTACCTTCATTTTTGTCATGGTTGATAATAGTTTTTGAGTCAAGTTTTGATGAATTGGATATTTACTAAGCTTATTTGTTAGATTCCAATAGTATTGTAAGAGAAAACAATTTGTAGCGCAAAATGTGGTACTATATTTATCAGTTATTGTAAGTATTAGTTTCAATTAACATTTATTAACGGCAAGCAAAATTAACTTAAATTTCGTTTCCTTTAGATTGAAAGAAAGGAAAGCATTAAAAGAACACGTTCTTTAATAGAAAAGAAAATTATATAGGATTATCCATTTTTGATTTTTGTTTATAATTTATTAAGTAATTTTTTTCAATCAAAAATCTTGTCTCAGTTTAGAGTATTCCTGAATTATACGAGTAAGTATTATTGATGATAAATCGTTTTGTTAGTTAAGTTCATATTATGTAAAAGCTTAACAATATTATGGCCTTTGAATTATTATGGACAAAAGCTTCATAAAGTAAGGAAAAGCTCTCGTAATGTGATAGAATCACTCACCCATATGCTGGTCCATACGCTTCTTAGGTTTGTGCACAGACGCGTACGGGTCCGAGCAGTAGTCCTGCCGGGAGGGGTTCTGACTGCGCATGTAGTCCGCGGGAGCAAGTCGCTGGTACGGCGCGTAGTCGTCCACAGTGCCGTACCCGCCGTGAGTCATCGGGTCGTACTCGTAGTTGCTCTGGCGCTCTAGCAGCTGATGCGGGGCAGCGGGCGGTGCCCCGTTGGCGGCGGCCATTTTCATTTGCCACATCGAGTCTTGGGAGTTGACGCTGCCGCCGTTGTTGCTGTTCGTGTAGCTGTTCTCCATGTACGGCCCTGTAGGGAAAAGCGATGTCTTAGTTTCTGTTTTACTTAATACTGTCAGATGTAAGATTATTATTTATTTTCCAAAATATACAGGACGGTCAGGACGCTCACTTGATGGTAAGTGATACGCCAGATCATGACAGGGTGGCCTTGATAAAGAACAACAACTGATAATCAGTAATTACTCTCCATCAATGCTGCACTACGCCCGACACCCGAGACAACAGATGTTAAGTCTCTTATACCCAGTAATTTATGGTTATGGTGATAAATAAAAAATATAAATTATTTAAACAGCTCGTCACGGTCCCCTTTGGCTGGTCTCAGGGTCTAATGAAGGATAGTGAGGTGTAAGTATTGCCATAATTGCCACGCTTGGCAGGCGTTTGGAGATTCGGTACCCGCGGTAAGAGTTGGGGCGGTCTTAATAATAATTTTGTGATTTGCCATTACACGGCTTTGTTGATGTATTACAAACTCTTATTCATCGTTGATAAAAAGTTTGTTCGATTAGAATCTTATTACTTTAAAAAAAAAATATCTCTTAGACTTAGGTAACTTTGGTTGGTTTAAAATTATGTAAATCTTAGTTCTGTGTAACACCTGAAGTGGTGCAATGTAAAAAAATCTCTGATTATTCTTTTTTCTATGCACATACTCGCAAATATTTCAATAGTGCTTTTATTGTACCTACAGTTGGATAATTGATTATAAGTGGAATATAAAAATATTTTAACTTGAAGCAACTAATATATCATAAAGCGAATATCGAATCGTGACATTTTTGTTTTAATGATATTCTTAAGATGGTAAATATTTTATATCTGCCAAATTTTATCTAGTACTAATCAAGACAAGTAATAGGTTAAACAATTCATCATTGTCAAAATTGTCTTTTTCCTTCTGTATTTATGAGTAAACAACTACATTTTCCTTTTAAAAAACTAAGTTAACAATAATTTACGATATAATGACGCTTAATAACTATTTGCTATCTTTGAATATTTTTCATGAGATCGCTGTTGTAAGAATGTTTAGTACCTTTGAATAAAATATAAGCGTACGTACATTCAGTATCCGAACTTGTTAATAAAAAACGTACTATAAATAGAAAACTACGGTAGCTTAATATTTAACTTAGTGGCACGTGTAATTTATAACATTTATTCAGGAAGTAACTATGTGACATGGATATTTGATGAGATGAAACCTTATGGCACCTTCTTGGGAAATGAGAGGAAAATTCTGGCTATCTATGTAAAAATTCAGATACATAAACCTACCCGTAACCACTTAACACATAGACCTCGAATTTCTGGACACCATTATTAAAGAAACACAATATAGGCGTCGTTTGATACGTAATGATATCAGATTGGAGCGAGAGATTTCACGTGGTTATTTGCCAATATTTTTTGTACATGGACAGGCTCGATATGAAAAGTTGCTGCTCAATTCATAGCAAATACTATTTTTATATAAATATAGTTTTTCTATAAAGCATATGTTTTAAATAATATATTTACAATGGTACCAATCGAATAAAAAACTGTGGGTAATTTGTAGAAAATATTTTGGAGCGACAACATTTAGACACAGGATCATTGTAAATAAATTGTTAATCAATCCTCTATTAATAACATTAACCAGCTTAAAACCCAATGATATGATACACAAGGGTAACTCATACACCGAACACATTTACAAGTAATATATGAAGTGAATGGACCGACTTGCTTGGTTGAAGGATGCAGTTTTGAAGAAAAGAAACAACTGCTGAAAGTAAAAATATTTTCCGTCAACACTGACCCGAAGCAACATTAGCTCTAAATTCATAATCTGCAGTGCTTTTCTCACGAAATACAAACATTTCACAGGACAACTGTACAGTGGATACCAACCTGATTTACTATTGACATTTGAAGAATTTGACTACTTTTGAGCTGTTTAAATAAGGACTTACAGTAGTTAAATCCTTGACTTAGGTTCGGTTTTCACTATCGTGTTAAGTCATAATCTCCACATTAGCTGGTGGATTGGAGATAGCGGTCCCTATTTAAAATTAGGCTGAGAGAGGGCTGCTATTTATTTACTTTTGATATTTTATTCACGCAAAAGCCACCTGTGGGAAAATATATAAATATTGTCTAACAACTTATTTATTTCTAGAGATTTAAGGTTTTCAAAGCCAAAACACAGTCTTGTCGAATGTGTGGCACACACCATGTAACATTTACCTTCTACATGAAGATGTCGTTAGTCCTTGGTGATTGCAAAAGAGAAAATATAATTAAATAAATAAATTCGACACCTTGATACGTACATTAATCGTAAATAAAATTAAAATATTTCTAACATGTGCTAGAAGCGGGTGCGATCTAATTACATTTAAATAGTGATAGCTGACTTCCAAACTAATAATTAAAATATTCGCATGAAACACAAATCCATGCATTAAATTCTAAAAACAAATGTATGTGAACTTACAATCAGAAGTGGGTATGTTTTGTCCAGGATGAACCTGAGCATGCGATGGCCTGTAGGCATAGCCCCCTTGCGTGGAATATACGGCATTTTTAGAGTCATCCAAGGGCAAATCCATGGAATGCTCTAACGCTTTGTTCTCCATACCCACGCACGGGTAAGAATACGGCGGAGGACCCTGGTTCTGTGACTTCATCGACTCCATTGCCGATTTCATAGAGTCTAATTCATGGTCCTTGGTCCGGACTTTCTTCATCTCGTTGCGTTTGGAACGGCAGTACAGGAATAGCAGCCAGACGACAACCACCAAAACCACGAACACTATCATCGTTGTAAGTGAGGTTACTAACATATCGGGTTCCTTTTTCACGTACGCCGGACCAACTGTGAACAAATATATCATTAAACTAATATATAGAAATATAATAAATAAATAATAAAATTCAAAAAATGTATTGAAGTAAATTCGAGACACAAAGAAACCCCATAGTTCTTCAAGCAAAAAAATAGACAACGAATTATCTGCGTAGTTTTACTAAAACTACAAGATGCTAGTGATTTTACTAAAGTTCAGGGTTAAGTGGGACGTTATTCTGTCTAGGAGTTGTTCTTAGCTATTTTGAAGTCTATTCCTAGTGTCACAAAGGTTAATTTCCCTGATAACGAACACAGTTGCTATACGAAACCAAAACCGGTCCCAATCTGGCTATATATTATTCAAACACAGTCTTTGTGAAATAATTTCATTAATATTTGATAAGTGTACATTTTACACAATGGGCAGTTGTTCCGAGCGGGGAAATATAATCAAGCTTTCAAGATTAGTGAAAACAAATTAATTACAAAGTAATTATAACTTAACCAGCGTTAACCCAATGGTATGATTATATCATGGATACTCCGTCGTACTATTGGAACATAGTTCTGCAGATATATGTGCCCTTAGCAAAAAATATGTTCCGATTTGAAATATTATTTAAATTTATATTTTAGACTCTCTATTTTTTTACAATATACTATATATAGCTTGTCGAATAGTGAAATAATCTCTGGTGACCAGAATTAGACTTGCTCAATATAATATTGTCTAATCACCTTTGATGATAAAGTCCTTAAGCGCGTCTTTTTAAACCAAGCAGTGGATGCTATGGCTGTAGTCAGGGTTACCACTTGGCAGTACGTTATGGCCGACCTGCGACTTTGGCTTAACATATTATTGGTTAAAGGTCGGACACCCTACATTGTTTGCAATAAAGGAAAAAGTGATGTTTCAAAAGCCTGACAGGACGCCGGGCACTGAAAATTTTGGCCGGAGAATTCTGCAAGCCTCCGCTTTATCCGGCCTCTTGGCGCCCTAGCTGTAGTGGTATTTCTGAACTTACTCTCAGCTTCAGTGTATTCACTGCAGATCTCCTGGTTGACGTGGAGGCACAGTTTAACGCGTATCCTGGGGTTGAGGTCGTCCAAGGCCTGGTCGGGGACTTGTCTTCCGTTCTTGCGGGTGGGCTTGCTAGGGATCTCCAGGACTGATTCTTGTAACATAGGCGATGAGCCGGACAGTCGGAGGGACATTGTGTCTACCACCTGTGAAAGGAATGTATATATGTATAGTGATAAATCAGCGATAGTTTTAACAAAAATACTTGTTTTAAATATATTTTTCCCAGGTTTATATCATATAATGTTTTGGCACAGTTGAGTTTACTGCTCCAATCGCAAGGGCTTTTCCTATTGTTCATCTCAAAAAACCTTTTAAGGCAGTTCTGATTGTTGAAAAAGACTATTTATGTATGAAGAAATGAAAATTCTGAGTTTCCACTACATACTAACTTTTATAGTGTGTTGATTGACAGATAGTTTTGTTAACATAAAGGACATAGAATCACCACATTGAATGCAGTCACCTTATTGACTCCGGTGTCTTAAGATCGAAAACCATTTCACACTAGGTATTCTGTAGATGGTTAATGACTCGCAGGGATAATGTCCCCGCAAACAATAGTTGTTCTTTTGTCTTTCCGCGTTAGGTCCTCGAGCGAATATGATACTCATATTGTATTTATTATTAATATTATTTCATTGTAAAACAATGCTGTGTGGTAACGGCAGATAAGACAACAAGTCCTTACTCTTCCCTTGGGTAAGTTCTTTTTCCCTTCCAAATAATGAACAGAGAATGGGTAGTGGCGTTCTCTCATTGACCTTTTATAGGGATAACCGTCGATCTCTAAGTGTGCAGATTTTGGATATTTTATTCATGATTTTGTAGGAGACCATAGGTTCCATAGTAGGCCGTCACGGGTTGTTAGAGTAGGATGAAAAGGAATCAAATTAATTCACGGCTTTATTATGAAATAGCGACTTTATTATAATAGATTTGTCCTACAGTACGGCCCACAAAATCTACTACACCTATAAAAATTTTTATTCCCCAACTAATTCCTACTCATTCAGTATTTCACGCCGCCCCTCTGTCGCGACTTATCAAGTTTGTTATTTAACTTTAATTTAAGAATTCTGTAATAGCTTAATTGACGTCCTAAAACTACTTTTTAAAATACTATAATAGAATAATTAGTAGCTTAAAAGGTTTCCTTTAACTACTGAGTAAATGGTTAAAGGAAGCTTTAGCAAGTGATATTTTTGTATCTTTTGAAAGTTTATTTATGACTTTAAACATGTTTATAGCTTTGAATGTAATGCTCAATGAAAATCTTATTTTTGAAAATTCAAGGCATATATGCAGCATTGATACAGCAAAGCCTGCATACGTGTATGTATCTGCTATGAAATATTAGTTTGGCACAGGTTTCATCGTGATTACAACACGTCCGAGGCGCCGTGTTTGCTTGAACCAACTGCCAACATAGTACATACTTGTTTAATAATATATATTTATAATATTCATGTATGTTGGATTTTAATTTTTTGTAATGTTTCTTTTATCTCTTCCTGCTATGTATACTCGTGTGGTAATAAATAAATAGTAATAATTCAGGAAGAATGAGAAATCATTTCAGGATGGCGGAGGTTCAAATCCCGCCACGTACCAATCTGTTTACGAATTTTCGAAATTTTAGGTACGTTATCCGACGCTCTTACGGTGAAGTAAAGGAAAACATCGCGAGGAAATATGCGTACGTCTGCGAAGAGATTTAAAGGTTGTGTGTGAAGTCAGCCAACCCGGATTAGGTCGGCGTGGTCGACTATGGTCTAAACACCCTTTACGGGTAGGCTCGTACCGTTCGGTAGGGACATTAAATTAGCTGATGATGAGTAAGCTCTTGTGGTTTGTACTATTAATTTACTTGTAATTGTAAAACTTATTGTGATACTATTCTAAAAGATTGCCGTAAGCACCAAGTACCCTCGTTTTTACCTTTCATATTGACCTTCTTATAAGAATGGTAAATACAGACTATATAAAATTAATGGCAGTTAAGTCTGGCCTTCAAATAGTTATAGCGATATCACGTCTAAAAATGCTACTGTCGCTAGCCTAGACAAAAGCGAGCAAAATCGTCTGACTCTTTATAGGTCCTAAGTATAAATACTAAGTTAATCATAATATATTCAAAAGAACCTCCAAGTAGATTCGTCGACGTCAAGTTATTTTTTTTGATAAGAACCTCAAATTTATCAATTGTTCTTATATGTTTTCCGCTTTAATAGGATTTTTTAGTACTGCTGTGTTTTAAGTTTAGGGTGTGAAATTAATGGACACTGTAAATCAACATCAAATAAACTATAATGTGATCCCATTTTCCGTATCCCTAATGTAGGTTTAAGCCGATAGTTGGTTTGATCATTGTTAATATTCGGCCATTGTAACCTCTAAATACACATCTGCAAAATAATTAGACACCGTATTACAAATAGTAGGTACGGTTGGCCAAAAAAGCGGTCTACCACATTATTTTTTAAAATTGTTTGCGTATTATAGAACGTGCTTTGTGTTTGTGTTGCTTGTTGAAATACAAGGTTTTTACGTGATTTGATAAATCCAAGGCATCATACTATAAAATAATATTATCATCATTAGACTATAAACTTCCACTTTAATGATAAAAATATCGTGCAATCAGGATTTTTTGGAGTTCCGTAGCAAAATGGCAAAAAACCGAACGGTCATGTCCGTCCGTCCGTATCTCACTCCTTTTTATAAACTAAATGAAACTATTAAGTAGCACTACATTGTCCAAACTCTATAAGTATATAGGTATATTCTGTCAATAAGGTCTTGATAAGAAACTAGAATAAAGTAAATATATTTTGGGGTTTCCCATACCTTTTTTTTCATTGAACTCACACGTGTTGGGATATTGATGTTTCTAATTTTATAAATAAATTATATAGCTTGCGAGAGAGACACTACCAAAGTGGGAAAAAGTGTGCTTCTAACTTCTAAAATATGGGATTAGGAAAATAAAAAATTTAATGATGTTCACTTAGATAAACAAAAAACAAGCAAGATGCACAATCTAACTCAAAGTGTCCGCGCCAAAATTATGCCCATGCGCCAGTTGAGCAAAATTTTCATTCATAATCATGTCGCTCGCTACATGTCATAGGAATATTGTAGTATGCTCGTATTTTTGATTTGGTACCCTTTTTAATGACGCCAAAAGGTCAACAACATAAACGGAGAACCACAATTATTCATAATAAGCTTTAGTAGGTGCCTAAGTAAATAAAAAAAATTTATTTTATATAACTTGATGCTGCAGAACCCTTCACGGGCGAGACTGACTCGCGCTGGCCAATTTTATAAATATTTCATAGGGTTTATTAACTTGTTGGTACACCAAGAACTTAAAGTGAAAAAATATTGTCTCATCGCATAGTAATGACTATGCAATGAGGCAAAACAAAATATAGCAATACAGTTTGCAGAAACAATGTTTGAGGTGTTATCGCTTTAAATTATGTTTTCTAAACAATGGCATCCATGCTAGGGCTACAGAAAAGGGTTGTGCGTTATGATAAGCAAATGTATAAGTACAAAAAGTATAGACTCCTTTTCAAATCTCGATACAATGATTGATGTTTGACGCCTGAATAAGCTTGTTTTAGATCGTAGGGTAGGGTTACTCAAAGTGGGGAGCCCTAACCCTTGTGGGTTGCAAATTCATTGTTGGGGTTCGCGATAAAATGTAGTACGTCATGGCACACCGATAGCATGTCTACATTAATTGTATATCAGATGTTCTAGTCATCACTCTCGCAAAAAGTGGGTCTAAATGCTGTTGGTAATTATTTTCAGTCAACATCGTGACGTAGACAGCGTCATGGTATTGGTAAACGAAGCAGAAGGCCCGCGTAAAACGTTTATATCAAAAATGTATTACACGCTTGATAAATAGTTATAAAGTAAATCTTTGGTGGCCTTTTTCTTTCAGACCCAATATTTGTAAAAACTTAAGTGTTCATCAGATGTAGGATGGGATCCTAACTTAGATAACTTGTTAACTCTAATTAACAAATTGTTGAATACTAATTTTAATGAAAAATATGTTTCAATAAATAACTATTATGTACTTCTTTCTGTCTATCAATGTGTGTGTTTGTAGACCCGTTTTCACAACTCTGTAAAACACAAGGGTTAAAGCAGTAGTTTGCTCCCAAAATAAACAACGTAGATAAAATAACAAACAAATTAGGTAAAAGACATCCAAATAGAATAGATCATTTCAAAAGTCTTGACTTTCCGCCCAAGTTTTGAAATCACTAGTTGTGAAGTAGACGGTGAATATGTCTGACAGAGGAACTGTCGACTTTGATGGTTTACTTCGGAAAAAAACTTATTCGGAGATTCCAGTACGAGTTGGTAATATAACATGCCCCGTACATATTTCAGCTCCTATATTCGAGAACTTTTCTATGTAGGTAATACTCGTTACTTTAGTTAAGAGATACACATTGATAATAATTATGACATTGACGGACAGTATACGAGACACGACAGATGTTTCATTGTTTTAACGTGTACAGACAGTCTTTCAGTTTCTGGTCCAGGTTTTCTGGTAGTTGAAATCTTTTCTAGATTGATCAATACAACGTTATGATTTCTTTTTCTGCTAATAATTTACCGAGCGGTTACAATAAATTGGTGGTGAAAATATTTATTCCATTGTTGTTTGACGCGAGTTCAAGTTACACTGGAAATATTATTCGAACATAAAGTAAGTTGTGTATATGAAGGATGAATCTTTGACCAGTTGTACAAGCGATAAGTAATGGATTCGAGACGTGGTTGCTTGCCATGAGACTTCAGCTTTAAGTATAGTCACGCACCGCTTTGTAGAGATGGATATGCTAATCCTTCACGTGGCAACTGAGGAATTCTTCAAACAAATATAGTATTATGCGGAAAATCTACTGTACGGGTTCATTTACTTGATGTAAATGATACGCCTGGTTATAATAGATGTAGTATTGAAGCAAACCATCATCTGTAATTAGATACCGACACCAAGACGACAGATGCGTAAAACAAGCCCGCTTCCCGAATCACAGAATGGCATAATAAAAATAAACACTCCTATTTCCATAGGTATATACATGTGATGTATAGGTAAGTGGATATTTCCATATCGAGCTTACTAGCTAATGAATGAATTTATAATATGATCATCATTTAGAAATATATAAATGAGGATCCATTAGGAATTTAGGACTTTAGCCACCATGACTGTAGTAAACTCTTGCATAACAGGTTAACGTTTTTATTAGGTCAATTGATATTTATTAACGACCACAAAGAGGGAAGTTTCTAGGAAAAACCAACTGTTAAATATGTATGGGGTAAATAATTGTTTGTGGCACGAGTTAAAACAATTAAGTAATGTAACTTGAACATAACGATCGAAAATGTTTTAAAGCTTTACTGCAAAGAACTCTAAATTTAATTAAAGGGGTTAACATTAAAGTTTGCCCTATCCCCATTTATACAAAAATGGTATTTTGAAAGTCTGGGAAAGATTAAAAATCGAACATATTTTTTGTATTGATTTGATCAATTTCAATAAGAATGTTAACTGTCATTGAACAATCAAAAATGTGTTTTTAAATATTTATTGAAATGAGTGTCGAATTACGATATTAAATAACTGCATAATACAATAACGGTTATACAATATAATCAGATATACCTTATAAGAAGTGTGTAATAAACGCATAGAAGCCTTAATGCTCATTAAGCTAACTGCAGACCCATTGTTAGGTTTAGAATAACGTGTAATTCATCGTGAAATGTAGAGCTCTGTCCTATATTAGCAGTATTAAATTGTTAATAATGCAACAGTATCAGACAGGGCATAACGGCACAGCGTAACAATTAATCCTTTAATCGCAGCAGTCGGATATATCTAATAGACACAATTGATTTCATATATAATAAAGTACGTTAAAAAAAACTAGCTTTAAGTTTATCTACATTAAGAAATTGATTGGGTCATCATTACAGCTCAAAATGAATTCTTCTGATGAAAGTAAGTAAAAAATATGAGTAAAAAAAACAATAGAGAGGGAAACAACGTCTGCCTGTCTCCCCCTTCGGTACAATGTAATGTATGAGTATGGTAATGCTGTCGTGCTAAGTTGTAAACGAGAACTGTTAGAAGGCACTTTTTTCGTCCGAAAAATAGCAATTACGTCTCGTTGTCAAAAATTCGACAACAATCCATGACAACTGTACCTTTTACGACACCCGTTGTAAAAAAAGGCAAATTGAGATTTATATTCCTAGCCGTTACCACACGGCTAAATCTAGATCTATCATTTTTGGAACTCATTTCATTGTATTATTTAGCTGGCAACTAATTTCCCTACTATAATAAAACAGACTTCTCTTAAAAGATTTTTTGACACATCACCGAAAAATATAAAGTTATGTATGTCTGAAAGTGTTGGGTTGGGATATTCATAAACGCACCTGCCAGCCGCTGTTTCCCGCAGACATGCCCAGACCTTCAGCAACACCCATCAGGGCAAGGCACGTAGGACTGACACTGAACGCGATAGTCTTCGTACTAGGGTCGTATGTCACTTGCTCCGGCGGCAGAATCTTCTCAACCTTCGTCGTCACCGTGATTTCGTTCGAATAGTTACTCTGGCCCTTTGTATTCACAGCTTTGACCTACACAATAATGTAAGAGTTAATACAATGTGCTAATACAATGATAAAATAACTCATACATGTGCGAAGTCTAAAAGCGTGCTGA
>PQWD01005171.1:0-47779 GCA_019425675.1 Leucinodes orbonalis | reverse complement strand
TTTTATTTCCTCCCGTCGTGTACTGGAAGCTTAATATTTGTGCTGTGTCATGGTCAGACAAATGTAATGGGTGTACGGCCGCATTAGCAGTTTCAATATACTAATTATGTGGTCGATACATGTTTCCTTACGAGTAGGAACATTAATATGGATCTTCAAGTTATGGTTATTACATAGGTCTTTCAAATAAGTTGTAATTTTTCCCGGTTTAAGGGTGTTTATATTAAAATCACCCGTCAAAACAATCTTAGCACCAACCTTAGTTGTTTTCATCAGGTTGTGCAACGTGCCGTTAAGCCTGTCCAAGAATAAATTTGGATCAGATGAGGGAGTTCTATATAGGCAGATAATAATAAGATTATAAAAAGGAACTTCAATACCACATATCTCAAATACTTTTGAAGTTGCAGATTTTTCTAAGTTCATCAGTACTTTAAAGTGAATATTGCTTTTTACTAATATACATGTTCCTCCCCTTTTTTTATTCCTACTAAACGATGCTGCTAGTTTATAATCTTTAATATTAATATAGTTATCGTCCCCAGATTTCAGAAAGGTTTCGCTTAAACATATAATATCAGGATCATTTTGTTTTTCACGCAATTCCTCTAAAGTCAAAACGAGTAATGATTGCTTTGACAGAATACTAGCAATATTCTGATGCATTATTTTCAAATGTAACTGCTTATGGTCGAAAAAAAGATTTCTTAGATTTTGAAAAGTAATAAGGTATTGTTCCCCTCTTACATTTACGAGTTACAGTATCGCGACAGTAATCTAAAGAGACTTGAGTTACTCTGACATTTTTTTGCTGCCTTGCAAAATAGTATGGAATTGTGCCTTTTTTGTAATTATGAGACTCAGGTCCGGGTTTCGAACGCATTACCAAGTTTTTTAACACTTTAGCATTTAAATATTTATCCTCATAATCAATACAATCAATTATATAATTTAAAGTTCTACACATGTTATACAACTTTTTGTCCCAACAATTCGCATAATACACATTTTTATATTTATTACATAATTGCTCAATACCTTTATTTATTTTGTCTACATTTATATATTCATTTGTGAAAACATTGATAATGAGTATATTATTATTTACAAATTGACTAAGCAATCTGCGAAACTGAGTAAACAGAACTTTTAGGTCATAGTCGTTTTCCCCTACACATACAACTAGTTTGTCATTCACTGCCGGGCTCAGTTTTTGGCATCCGCGCAATACCTCAGTACTCATAGCGTAAGGTTTCAAGACAGATTGAATCTGATAACTCTCGTAGAGTGTATTTTCTCTAGACCGAATAAGTGCAGATGCCAAATTAATACATTGTTGTGTGCCGAATATCCATATAGTGTTGCCACTCGCCGATGCTGATGCTGGGATTGCCGAATGATCCACTACATTTGATTTAATGTTTCCTGGCAAAGACAGCTTTTGTTTCAGTGAGAGCCTGCGTTTATTTAGCTCAGCAATTTCGATTTCAGCTTTATTTAGTTTGTTTTGCAATTCGTCTATTTTTATTTGAAGGCTTTTAATGTCATAATCTTCATTAACACTTCTGCAGAGTGAAGGCCTAGGAGTAGAAAATATAGACGGAGTTCCAGGCTGTGTCCTTGAAATGCGTGTTTTGTCCGACAGTGGAGATTGGCATAATGTTTTGAGCGTTTTGTTTTCTTTTGACAGTTTTTCAATGTGTCTTTTCAATTCATTATTTTCAAGAATTTCATTGTCAAGTTCATTTTGGGTACTTGCCAGTTCCGTTGTTAATTTTTTTATTGTTTCTTTCATTTCCTGCACTGGGATAGAATCAGTCAATGTAAAGTCTAGGCTCTTAGAAAGACAATCAGTCGTCTCAGATAGTTCATCCGAAGCGTTTGCCACGGTTAGAATATGAGAATCGCTCATCGGATTGCTAGAAGAGGTGAGGTTGATGCAATCCCTGCTCTCCTCCTGCATAATTGTTGCCTTCTTCTTGCGTGTCATAACATTAGAAATAGTCTCTTTATTTTTTGTAATACAAGGCACTTTAGATTTACATGATTTGCACTTCCAGCTTTTTTTTGTTTCTGGCTCCATAAGGCGAAACAGCTTTTCTGATAGTCCCACACAGTCAAATTCAAATCTACTTTTACACAACGAACAAATTAATGTACTCCTTAAGTCTACAAGAGCTTTACATTTAAAACATTTAACATTTGTTTTTTTCCCACTGTTAGTGGAATTTTTAATATCGTCTTTTCCTGACATCGCGGTAGAAATATAAGAAAGGAAAAAAAAAATATAAAAAAATATTTATTGATTGTCAGGCTTGAACCACGGGTATATGGGTAATCTAACACTGTAAGAGTAGAGCTACCGTAAACCTTTGTTGAGCGTTCGAATTTATGTTATCCATTCAACAGAATGATGCAGATCGTAAAATATCGTATGTGATCGTGGACTGTCGGAGATGGTCAGCTGAGTCACAGCTGATTGTCACTTCACTGCACTGTTTGAATAGCCACTAGTTTCAACGATATTTACAATTGTTTTCTTGAAATCACGTCACAATTCACATAATATTATGTTTTGTTTTATATAGTTGGTTCTGTTACACTTTGGTCTTGTTTTGAAAGTATTTTTACTAGGCGTTTGTAACTATTTACTATTAATCTGAATATTTTTTCACGGAGCTCCTTTGAACACAGCCACTAGTGGCGCGGGAGAATAGTTAAAAATATATATATATATATATATATATAATATGTTTACATAATATAATAGAATATATAAATATATATAAATAAATGAGAAATATAAACTAAATAACTCCATATATGTACTTAAAACACTTATGAATAAATAAAACACTGACAATAAAATATTAGCTATAAATATTTAAGAAAATATATAAAATTTTAAAAAACTTTTTAATAAACAAATAACGTTATAAAGTTTGAAGACCTTATAATAAGATACATAAGAAGAAAAGAAAATGGAGACATACATTAGAAGTTTTATAATAAATATAATTTAAAGTCTAAGCAAGTATTCTTTTAGGCGACTTTTGAAAACAGATACATAAGGAGACTGACCACAGACATCACAATGGGAAATCAGTGAGACTGACGGATGGTAAATAGAAAAATAAGTTAAACTAATGTCGAACGATCGACAGTTTCTTAGCGATAGATAAGGATTACTATTTTAAAATAATTATATTTGTATACCATAACCGGTCGTACGTAGCACGGGTGGAAACTCACAACACACAATACATTCGAGCGGATAACTTAAAAAGAAGATGGTCGATATTATCAATATCGATAGCCACAGTTGTAGTAATATTACGTCTCTTCAACCTATAAAGTAAAATATTAAATATCCACTGACACTCACACAGCGCCATCTAGCCCCATATTAAGCAAGGAGCTTGAAGTTAGGGTACTAAACAACTGTTAAATACTTATATTTTTTTAATAATTATATATTATATATAGAAACACCCAGACCATTGCAAACGGACATGTTCATGCACACAAATGTTTGTAATTCCCTGGGATCGAACCCGGAACCATTGGTGTAGTAGCCGACGTCTCGACCATTACACCACATGACCATGCCTATTCACCCGAGACGACAGAAGTTAGACCTTTTATATTAGGTAATTTGACTAGCTAAATATAATATTGATGATTTTAAACATTTCGGGTTCGATTCCCACCCCAGGGGCACGGGCCTACCCGTATAGGGTGTATAGGCCTTAGTCGTCCAGCGGGCCAGTGCAGATTGGATGACTTCACGCACATTTGAATCTCTTCGCAGGCGTGCGCAGGTTTCCTCACGATGTTTACCTTCACCGTTAGAGCGTCGGATAACATACATATATTTTTCGAAAATTTCAAAACATTGGTACGTGGCGGGATTTGAACCTCGGTTTCTCGTTAGGAGGATAACAGTCCACACCATTGAGCCACTTCACTAGCTAAATATTATATTTTTGATTTTAAACATTTCGAGTTCCATCCTTATCCTATCCTCGCTGGTGGAAGCTGGATGAGAAAGGCGGAGGACCGGGATGTCTGGCGCAAAATGGGGGAGACCTATGTCCAGCAGTGGACTGCAATAGGTTGAAGAGGGAGAGGGAGTTCCATCCTTATGCGGTACAAACATTATTGTGCATGAACATGTCTGTTTATATTTGGTCTTGGTGTTTCTATCGGTTTCTATGTTAAAGAATATTATGTATTTTTAAAAAGTATGTTTATCATTTGTTTAGTACTCATAGTACAAGCTTTACGCTTAATTTGGGGCTAGAGGGCGTTGTGTGAATGCCAGCGGATATTTATTCTTCTGTCACTGCCGTGTAGTGTTACCAGGTGTCCCTATATACACAGGACTATTTTCAAGGGATAAGGAGGCGTCCGATTGGGGACGCTAAATTTCCCGATTAATTAAGAAGAAAATTAGATGTTTCATTAAAAAATATGTTTACGCTACATAATTGCACGTCATCAACGTCATATCACATTTATTTTTCACGAGAAAATTCAAACGTTTAATACGTAATTATTTAATAGAGATGCAGAAGCAAATGTACAGTACAAACGTAAAGCTAAACATGGAACCTCCCTGTTATTAAGTAGTAGTGAGGTGTCAAGCTTCAAACATCATTGATTTTTTCTGCACTCCTTTAGGTAATGATGGAAACATTACGTAAACTATTTCCATTATAATATTAATCCAGATTTGTTGAATCGTTCTTCCTTCCTATTTCCCACCGGCCGACAACTGAAGGTCCAATCTGAAAACCAGTGCTGGGCTATCCAGCCTAGTTGATGCTGAGATTGGTTCCTTTTGCTTAAGTTAGTTCTTTATGTTATACTTTAAAATTTGTGTTGTTTTTACTTAGCAATAAATCTTATTTTTTATTTTATTTTTATTTTTTATTGTTACTTGCCGATCTGCAACCTCAAATCCTGATTTATTGACTTCGTGTACCGTTTTAAAACTAATCGGACCTGATAACACCACTGCGGTGGTTCCTACACGTACCTAGACGACTAAGTATCGAGTCTACTACCTATAGTAGTGTTTTAGAAGTAGTAGGGTTGATACATCCATACTTAAGAGCTATCGAGGTGGTATTTCTTGGTATTCGATTTATCAGGAAAATCGCAGATTTGTCATATAAGATGAATACTTGAGTATTAAAGTTACTTACCTCAAGTTTATATTGTCTGGAACCTTGACTGGATTTTGAAGGGGAGGGAACGGCTGCAATGTACGATTTTTAGGCACTGGTGCTGAAATAAATAAAAAAATTATTAGCATATTTATTCCTTTATTCCAAATCTCCAACCAAAATCTATATGAAAAAAAATGGATGAATCGCCACTTATTTGTGTTTGTTATCATCATCATCTTAGCGATATTTCCGGTTACTTTCGGAGCTTACGCTCCGACGCCCAGGGTCCGCTTTCCGAACTTTCTCTTCCACTTTGCACGATCTTTAGCATCCATAACTGTTACACCATTAGCCCGCATGTCATCCCTTACGACGTCAAGCCAACACTTCTTAGGCCTGCCCCTTCTACCGGGACCGGGCGGAGGCGGCATGGCCAGACATTTACAGTGTTTGTTAATTTGTTATATTAACTACTAACTGTTCCCCGTGGATTTACCCGCGTATTGAGATATCTTAGCATCAAAACATAACCTTAAATCGCTTCGTTAAGTCACACGACGCCCGGCGGCCGCGCATCGTGTGACTCAACTTAAATTGTAATTTTGGAAAAATAAAGTAATGTTGAGTCACCTCAATGAAGCAATTTTTAGGTTATGTTTCACTGCGGGAGAATAACTTAATAACGTGGGTTATACCGCGGGGAACAGCTAGTCAAAAATAAAAGCTTTATTTTAGGTAAAACATTTTAAAAAATCAATAAAAGGGTCTAATGAGGACAGGTTAAGTTGGTTAATTCTGCTTCTGTCGCATAGAAGTCCTTATCTGTGATATCTTTGTAATGACTGGCTCAACCGAAACAATGAAACTTTCAGGTCTAGTTTAATACTATTTCTAACTATGGGCTAACTCTAATTACATAAAGGTACTGGGGGGAGAGGGTGAAAAATATCAACATTTCTTTATGTAGAAGGGAGGGCGGTTAAACACCTTCTTACGTTATCAACATCAGGTCAATATATACCTGGGTCTCGTCAGAATATCAGCGCTACCGTGATAATACTTAATTGTCACGGCAGCCTATGCTGAGACCGGGCCCATTTGACCACATCTCTGTTTTTTTTAATGTTCAATACCTTTTTTCCCGCATTTAATATATAGATATAGAATTCATTTATTACGAGAAACGAAGTAGGTATAAAAGAATGAATCTAAATTCTTCTTCTTATCGAGTCGATATGTATTCACAAGTTAAATATGGTAATTTGACCACCTTAATTGCCCTTTCATTTCAGAAGTCCCGGAAACTGCACGAAGATAGGCAGTTCTGGCAAGACACTAGGTGTTTTATTGTCTGAGGGGCACCACAGAAGCACCGACTGGGGCTGAAACGTCACCGATTGAGGTATCGATACTTTTACTCGATACTGTATCGGTCCTCAAGTATCGATACGTGAGTACGTATCGAACGTTATACTGAGTGGTATTGATTGAAAAGTATCGATACTTACTCGTATCGAACAGATTTTGGAAAATTTCAAGTTATTCGGATTTCTTGGAGCGCTTCCACTTTTTGCCAACTGTAAGTTGACCGAAATCAAAATCTTCATTCGTTAATTCATTTTAAGATGCATAGGTTGAAATTGTCACATATTTTTATCTTCGTATGACTTTGCCACACGCACTTGGAAGAAAACACGTCTGGGAAAGAATTTGAAATGAAGGTTTTTAAACTACAGTAAAGTACTAATATGATATAAGTATTTAGAACCAATACTTACTCGATACTTGATTAAAAGTATCGATACCCAAAATATGGTATCGGATAAAAGTATCGAGTATGTACTTGTATTTACTAATATCGTTTCATCCCTAGCACCGACTGCTTCTGGAATATCTCCATGTTACCCGATATTAAAATAAGTAACCTAAATAAACTTACGACACTGGTCTTCAGGCACGCATCTGCTTAACTTTTTCAAGTATCTGTGGCCTGCTATGCAGTGGCAGGATTTCATATCGCAAGGGATCTTGGGACAGCTGTAGACATTGTCTGGTATGCCACACACTTGCTCGCAGTAGGCTGGCTGGCATCCAAGCACGGCTTGTTCGTCTAGACAATAAGCCAGCCCCATTGCGTCACCTGGAAGGTTCAAACACGAGTATTTAAAAAATGGCACTAAAATTATTTGACTGGCCCAATAACAGTTCAACTTGCTGATCCGGCGAGCTTTGTCAACAGTTGAAAAAATGTGGAGATAAAGAATACTCGACTTATGCAGCGACACAACTCTTGGTAAATTAAAATAATATATTAAAAGAAGAAAACACGTCTGCCATTTACAATAGTGAAAGAGAAGAGAACAAAACACAATCAATTAATAATATTCTTTTTAAATTTGACATGACTTGTAAGAAATGAGGTTGCATATTAACCAAACAGTTCTCCCACTGGTAACATAATTTCTGATGTAACTGCAATACTAATACTTACTAACTTCACTAATGTATTTGTGAATACCTATCATTAGCTTATAACTAACTTGTATTTCAAATTTGTAATAATTAGTGTTGTTGGTATTTCGAATAAAACTAAATTAAATAATAGTACTAACTAAATAGTCTTTACCCGAATTTTAGTACGATACTCAAGCGTTAATTTTTACTTGATAGAGTTAGAAAGGGATGTGGCTATTTATCGTATATAGCGTTATCACTTTCTAACACTATTTGACGAATCAATGCTTGAGTATCTTCATAGAAGGTCCGTACCTTGACAGAACGTTCGTGAATACGAAACTCGTGCGTATCGACTAGCAAAAGTTACTTTTAATTGTATGTGTTATCCTTTGGTTTCAAATTTTGAATCAAGTAATGTACTTGAAAAATGGGCAAGCCCACTTAACTTGAAGACTTATAAAATTATAAAACATGAGTTATTAAGCTGAAAGTTGGCACATCCTTATTTTTAGCACATCATCATCAGCTCATCAAACGTCCCCACCGAGGGTACGAGTCTACCCGTATAGGGTGATTAGGCCTTAGTCGTCCACGCGGCCAGTGCGGATTGGACGACTTCACACACAATTTGAATCTCTTCGCAGGCGTGCATGAAGGTTTCCTCACGATGTTTTCCTTCACCGTAAGAGCGTCGGATAACGTACATATATTTTCGAAAATTCGAAAACAGATTGGTACGTGTCGGTATTTGAACCTTAGCCCTACCGGTAGGAAGGCGACAGTCACACAATTGAGCCACCGACGCTCTTTTTAGCACATTTTTTTATAAATATAATATAATTCCAGACCCGTCATCATCCTTATTAAACAATTGTAATACTGACCTCTGATCTTCACCACGCAAATGGCGAGCACTGCGAGCACAAAATGAACCGTCACCGTACATCTTGACAGCTGTACTGCTGGATTGTGTGGAACTAAAGTATTCTCCCTTATATAAGTACCGAAACAAAATTCAAAAGACAAATATAATTTTGTGCAAATATTAATATTTCGTCATTGATAGTAACAAGTGATTAACATGATAAAGCCACATGTGCGACCAAATGCAAATTTTTAACTATATCAATAAATTTACACGTGTCAATGACGAAGGTTTGTAGATCTAGGGGTACGGTAGTACCCCCGCCAAGACGAGCCAAACGAAGCGCAAGCGCACTACCTACCTTTTCTCGAACTTTTTGAACTCTCATAGAGTTGGTGTCCATAGGGATGAAACGATACACATTGAGGTATCGATACTTTTACTCGACACTGTATCGGTTGTCAAGTGTCGATACGTTCTCGGTATCGATTGAAAAGAATCGATACTTAGTCGTATCGAATAGCTTTTGGAAAATTTCAAGTTATTCGGCTTTCTTGGAGCGCTTTAACTTTTTGCCGACTGTAAGTTGTTTGTTTTGTAAATGAAATCAAAATCTTCATTCGTTGATTCATTTTGAAACAGCTCATAGGTTGAAATTTTCATATGTTTTAATATTATTATTACATACACATTTGGAAGGAAACAGTATGTAAAAAACTTAAAATAAAGGTTTTTAAACTATAGTAAAGTATAAGTACTTTTAACCGATACCTACTCGATACTTAATTATAAAGTATCGATACTAAAAATACTTGGTATCGGATAAAAGAATCGAGTATGTACGGGTATTTACTCATATCGTCGTATTACTTCCAAAACCGCTTATGTGACTTTTTGTTGAAATTGCTTTTATTTCAGTTTGAGAATTAGTTTTTTATGCTCTATAAACTAGTAAAACCCATTTTTCTCTAGTAGCATCCATTACAAAGATAGCTTTTGTGTAAAGTTACTTAGTGCTCAATTTTTGTTAAATTATACAAGAAAAAACTGAAATATCGATGATTATTTTTTGATTTATTATTTATCTCCAAGAAAAACCATCCATCGGTACATAGTTTTTTTGCACTTACATTTAAGTTAATAATAGCAAATTATGTTCTGAAAATAACTTATAATGCAAGCCCATTACCTGGTATTTGCAAAAGGCCATAGTATTTACACTATTTGTTTTCTATCCAGATAAAAACTGTCAAACATCTTTTAAACTTTTTTTTTTTATTGCTTATGTAGGCAGACGAGCTGGCGGCCCATCTGATGGAAAACGGTAACCGCCGCTCATGGACAACTGCAATGCTAAGGGCATAGCCATGCCGCTGCCTATAAGAGGAAAGGGCTCTCTTTAAACCTCGTTTGAAGAAGGACATGTCGTAGTTATTAGGGAACACCGAGGCTGGGAGGTCGTTCCATATTTTTTTTTGCAGACATATTTGCATTAATCGACCTGCCAATTGTACAGTCAATAAATTATATAGTAACTTTATCGGTTTTACCTGTAACTATATTTGTATTGAAGAGAAACTTATTACAGCGAAAACCAGCTAAGTGCGCGTTCGAGGTGACCATTCTGTGCCTAAATTCATTCAATCGCGAATCACGTGCCTCGATTTGCGTTTGATGTGTGGGTGTTTATTTTTGTTAAATGCGAATTAATTCTAAGCCTTCTGTTATAAGTGATACAAGTCAAAAATCATCATTTAACAGGAGAGCAAAAACAAGACTAAAGGAATAGTTTCTCACAAACTAAGTGACCGAAATTCAATTCGAATATCTCATATTTTGTAGACAAAAAGGGTCTTCCATAAGGAAGATCTTTTTTGTGATTTTGTAATCGTTATGTTATCACGGGTAGGGCACATAGCTTAAACACCTTTGTCTTTAAAAATTATGGAATCATCGTAATTTGAAGATTGCTATCCAGCCCAACTGATCCTCTTACTGGCCTCTCTCTCGAAGTTATGCCGGCCAAGTTGTGTGGTTCGGCCAAAGTGAATGTTTTACTGCACTACCTCGAGAGTGACGACATCGACGCATATCATGTATTCGTATGGCATGGTCACTGAACATGACTTTCGTCTTGTCTAAATTCATGCCAAGCCTAACTCACCGGGAAGATTAATTTAGGCTGTTCAGGATGTCAGCAAGCTCTTTCAATGACTTTGCTACTATGACGACATCGTCAGCAAAACGTAGGTGAGAAATATACTCTTCACTCCACAGTCCAGGGTCTTAAAGACATACTCCGTTGCGTTTGTAAACAGTGTTGGGGATATGACACCCCGGTATTACTTCGCGGCGGAAATGGATGGGTCTTATCTGCTGGTTTTAGACCTGAACAGTCATCATTGATGAGTTGGAGAGGCATTTCAACACTTCGATATATCGCCAATTGATACCAATGTTCTGGAGGCATAACAGCGATTTGGATTGCTGTAAAGCCTCTAGAGCAGCCCAGGTTTCGATGGAAACGAAGGCTTTTTGTCGTCGACAAATACCATATACAGCTGCTGGTTATACTTTTCGGTGTTTTGCCAAAAAATCTGTATGGATGGGGTCCACGGTGCTGTGGGCTTTTCGACACCCAGCCTGCTCCAGAGGTTGGGATCAATAAAAAAAAGATTCATCAAGTCTTATTATGGGACGATTCGTCACAACACAGCCCTGGAAAACTACTATAGACGTTCGAAAACGCTATTGGTCTATAGTTCTTCGAGAGAGTTTTATCACCCCTTTTGGAGAACAAGACGACGACGCATCTGAAAAACACCTCCGGTGTAGTCCTTGGTGAATAACGGCATTAAAGAGCTTAACTAATGCTCTAAGGACGGGTTTTCCACCGGCTCTTAGAAGCTCTGTCGTGCTACCGAGGTCACCCGGGGCCCTCCCATTTCTAAGGTGTCTAGTGCTGCACTAATATCGCTTAAGTCAGTGTCGTCGTCGTATATCTTGCGTATAGTGACGTGTAAGTAAGTAGTAAAGATTAATTTTCGGTTTCCTCGGTCAGTGGCTAACATGCGCTCGATGATAAAGCCTTTCATATAAACTCTCAACCTCTTCTAGGACCTGCGGATGATTTGTATATATGTGATATATATATATAACTATACATAGGCGCGAGCCCAGTGCGGATTGGACGACTTCACACACAACTTTCGAATCTCTTCGCAGGCGTGCATGAAGGTTTCCTCACGATGTATTCCTTCACCGTAAGAGCGTCGGATAACGTACATATATCTTCGAAAATTCGAAAACACATTGGTACGTGTCAGGATTTGAACCTCAGCCCTCCCGTTATGGTCGTAAATAATTTTCACAGCTTCATTAGGAAAGTTGCGAGCGCAGATGGCTCACAGACTACTTTATCAGGCCCTCGGTACCATATCAACCTCTCTCTTCAACCTATCGCAGTCCACTGCTGGACATAGGTCTCCCCCATTTGAGCCAGATATCCCGGTCCCGCCGCGACCTTTCGCAATTCGTCGGTCTATCAGGCCGGAGGGCGTCCTACGCTACGCTTGCCGAGACGCGGTCTCCACTCCAGAACTCGCTGCTCCAACGGCCATCGGTCCTGCGACATACGTGACCAGCCCACTGCCTTCAACTTGCTCCGGCAGGCGCTATGTTATCAACTGAAAGCAATAATAATAAAGTTGTTTTTTGGGTACACGTGTAATGACATCCAATTGAAAGGATTTTGTTTGCTTAGTAAGTGATAAGCAAGTTTTAAGTAGTTAGCATAAGTAAATAGATATAAACCATTGTGAGTCAAGATATATTTGTTCAACATAGGTATATGTAATTATTGAAAAATCATTTGAGTCAACTAAAAACTTGGCCAAGCGCGAGTCGGCCTCGCACGTGGAGGGTTCCGCATCGCAGCGAGTAACGTAAAATAAAAAATAAAAAAAAATTACTTAGGCACCTATTACAGATATAATATAAAAAAACGGTGAACGTTTTTGACGTTTAAAAAAACGTACGATGGATTTTTTTTTTAAGTTTAGTTCAATGTGTGGGGAAAACCCTATAGCAAAGTTTGAACAGTGTAGTGCATATACTTTCGGAGAAAAAAGGGTGTGGCATACAGACGAACAGCGAACAGACTTGGCGAATCTATTAGGGTTCCGTTGTTTTGCCATTTGGCTATGGAACCCTAATAAAAGCACATGTGGTAAAGAAAACACGCCACAAACTACGTCAATTGCTTCAATAGCTAGGCTACTTTGGCAGTCAGTAGCTAGTATAAAGGAGACCAAAGTAAGTGCAGACAGGCTTAAGAGCCGACTGTCACTTATCTAGTGAAGCCGTAAAAGCTATCTGCGACCAACAACCAAACAAGTGCAGCATCAAGTAACATAAAATCCCACCAAAAACATTCTGTAAAAAATCTAGCCAAGTCTCGATGGAGCTGCTTCTGTTTGATTATCTTTAAAAAGCAATGAAATCAAGACAAAGACGTGCCAAGTCTAAGGTTCCTTACTGCGATTACTTTATTATTATAGTTAATGTTGTGTGACTTGGCCGTTGAAGAGTAACAGGGATACAAAACCAGGTGTTCCATGACACCATTGCACTATTCTGTCGCCAGAACCACTACCCATTCACGATACAAATTTGACACTTGGAAAACGGTGATCCAATAACCCGTCGATTGTAGGTTTAATAAAGCCACTAACGTATAAATAATATTAAAATCAACTAATGATTTTAGCGTCCTACATTGAAAACTGCGAAAAGAAAAGCCTTTAGTAGTTGTTAAGTAAGTATGGACAAAAAAATACAAAACCAACTTCTTTTTAAGGCGTTAGGGAGCATATTTCCGGGAAATAATTATGTACATTGGAAAATTGCTTCATACTAACTTCCCACCCCCCATTTTGTGAAGGTGAGGGTAAAAAACTTAAAATGTAGTCTAAGTCACTCTCCATCGTTTTAACTATCTCAGTTTAGAAAAACACCTTGTTTTGCCGTGTAAGACGAAGAAACAAACACACTTTCACATTGGTAGTATTAGTATGGCTATCATTATTACATTTCTTAAAAATTGTGTATTACTTGTGTAGGTTATTACTTTGAATAACTTCAAATCCTGTACCATTATTAAACGCTGTCAATTTTAGAAAGGTAACAGTAAGTACTGCGCGGCCGCATTTTGATGGTCGTGCAAACCGTGATAAACCGACCGGTTTATCACGGTTTTGCGCGTCGTTATTATTTCTTATTATAACTTCATAATTAATAGGCATATTTAGCTGCAATATTGCAGGTGGGTAACTAAAGGAACACTCTAATTTGTGGAATATCTTAATAATGGCAATCCCTACCAAAATCGCACAGTCGGAGAACAAACTTCGTCAAAATTATACATAGATTTTTAAGTTATTGGCTTACAGTAGGCTAACGATACTTCAAGAGGTATGCACACCGTCAACAATTCATCTCTATGACTTATATACTGTACATATATTAGGGCTCATTAGTTTTTTTTATTTTAGTTTGCAACTTCTAAGCTGTGCGTTATTTTTAAATTCTGTTTTTGCTCAAAATACGCACAAATTCATAAGATTGTGTGTACAAAAAATGAAAATTGTGCGCTGTACCGTTCTCGAGATACAGAAACTAAGCAAACGTTACCACAGCGGCATTTTGAATAACTTCAAAACCCTAAGGCGCACAAATTAAAGACAAACACGCACATTTACAGCGTTATGCTCTAATTCCTGGATTTGTTTTCAAAAAAGTCTTCAGGAAAGAAAAAGGTGTCGCTGGCGTAACGTTACATTTAAGATTATGTGCACAATTACACGAGCTGATGCTCTAATTATGTGTGTGGTTAAAGTCAAGAAATTCGATAATGTGCCGCTGGAGTAACGCACGCAAAATGACCCCAAAAACCTGTTTTTTTTTCGATTATTTTTAAACTTTTGAAAAATATCCAAGGATTTTTCAAAATTCCAACATCATTCGATCCGCCATTAAATGGATATTTATTGTTACTATTATGTTTAAATAACAGTTTATGTTTTGAGGCACGGATGGCGTATCTACCTTTATATATACAGAATGTCATTGACGAGAGAGAGCGCACCAGCGCAGCTTACAGACAACAACAAACCTATAAAATATTGCTGTTAATTTGAACATAGGCGTTTACACTTTCATCAAAAGGTACATATATAAGCTTCATACAAGTAAAATTAATTCATAATATAACAATTGTTATATTATTAAAGCGTTTAAGCAGCGCCCTTACGCTTTTTCAAAAAAATACCATTCATGTTTATTATTAAAATTATTTCCCAATTTTAAGTTTTTTCATTATTAAACGTGTTGTTAGTTTTAAACTATTATTTTTATTTAGATTCTATTCCTACACTAATTTAAGCTTTGTTGACGGACTGTCAAATGTCTTAATATTTTATGGTTTTCCATATGTTTTCTATACAACAACTGGCCGGATTTTGAAACATTTGTTAGAAAGACTCCGCCCGTATTTTTTTTTCCGTGTATGGCATCAAACTACTATTTTTGACTTATAGGGACTTAAATCCTCCAGCTATTTGCTAGCATAGCCAACATTTGGAAAATTGCATTCCAAACGGTTTTACGTGTCTTCATCAAATAGTCATGAAAAATAAGCGTATATTTGCGTCAACTTATATTATGTCACCAATTTTACAATGTATGTTTGGCTTAATATTATCTTATAACCTTGTCATTATGGAAAAACATGTGAGCATTTAGATACGTTTATACCAATGATATTCTGTATATATAATGGTAGATACGCCATCCGTGCCTCAAAAACGAACCGCCGAAGAGAGTACAGTTTATACTCTTTTGTTTAGGTAAATGTACGCTCATTCGAAATATGTGTTTGCGTGCTGACATTGCATTCGGCACACATTTTCGATTGTTTTGTGAGCATATCACGAATCTATACTTTTTTACATCATAGCATTTATACATGCGCTGACGTTAACACACAAAATAGTCTTGATATACAAATTATGCAAGTCTGTCGTCGCAATCTATCGCATGGAATACTATACAGACAGCATAAACAGAAAATAAATATTATACTAGATGTACCCTGCGGTGTTACCCGCAGAATAATTTTCCCCAGCAAACCGTAGCCTGTGTTTTGAGGGGTTCCGTAGCCGAATGGCAAAAAACGGAACCCTTATAAATTCGTCAAGTCTGTCTGTTTTAATTGTTCCATATGAACCGTATATATGTAAATATGCAGGAAGAATATTTATATGTAATAGAGTAATAGATTTGTGGTTTGATCGCGATAACACATTCTTTATTATTATAGCTTGTATCCACGAAGTCCGGTGACTGTGGTAATTTGGGGACAATATTTGGTATTTATATGTCATGTTATTCGTATCTGGGGGCACGGTAGTGCCCCGGATAACTGTAACGGTGAATTTCGTGAAATCTAGGGGCAGGCCTATGGGGGGGGGGGGGGGGACATGCAATCCTAAACAAACTCATTGTATCGGAGAGGCAAAAAGAAGCCCACTCCCTGGTCCATCCACCTCAATATCTGCACCTTAAAGGATTGCATCGGTGGTGGCCACATGGACATCATGGAAATGTATTAATTTTAAGTTATAATTGTAATACTTGAAGATGTTGATATTAAAAAAATAGAGTAAGACTTAAATAATTTATTTATTATTTATTTATTAATTCTTTATTGTACACTGAAATACACAAAAAAAAACAAAAGAAAGAAAATAATGTTAATAAATAATATAACTAAATGTAAGAGTTATTGCTACTATTATTATATAAATATAAAACAGAGAGAGAGTATTTATGATGTCATTTATTTCCTTTATTTTATATTATTCACCCCCCTACTTTACCTAATGTAAATATTTAGTTATTTTAATTCTGACTGTTATCCCATTCCCCCTTTAACAAATTCTTTTGCTCCATGCGCGGAGCACTAACATAATATTATAATATTTAACTTACAAAATAATCTTAAACTAAAAAGAGTACGGACCATGAGTCTGTAGATGTAATTTTATTTATAAAAAAAAACTAGGGGCACGGTAGTACCCCCGCCAAGACGAACCCAGCGAAGCGCAAGGGCACTACCTTTTTACTTTTACTTACCCGACGGTCAATGAAGGCACGCGGGAGGTGGGGATCTGGTCCTCATGGGGTCCACTTCGCCCACCAATGGTGAGACTAAGGCGAAGACCAGAGACTTCCCCGGAGCACGAGACCGAGGTGCGCGCCACACACCATCAGCTCGCCACAAGCTGCCCGACGAAGACTGACTACACTGATGGTACTAGCGTTGCCATCTCAGTTTTAGAAAAAGGGCTTTTCAAGAAGTTAAAAAGGGCTACATAGGGCTAGATTGAGTATCAAAAGATTTTCTGTTCTAAAAATGATGAAATAATCATGTCATGAAGACTTTTTTTTGACCCTTGAAACAGCAAAAAAGTACTTGTTAGTATGACGGATCTTCATAATTTGGTAGTATTTTCAAGACAGTGAAAAAGAGCTAGATTGCTCTTTTCGGGCTAAATCGATGAAAAGGGAGTTCAACTATTCTAAAAAGTGCTGGATCTAGCTACAAAAGGGCTAAGGTGGTAACACTGATAAAGGTAATACCACCAGCGGGCGATGAGGTCGTCACGTCCCTACGCGCCGGTTAGTCAGTTTTTGTTTCGGGTGGACTTCTCACTTTTTGGCCGCTGATGACCTTTATTGGGAAAGTGACGAGGGAAGATATATATCAGGGTTGTATTTCAGACCATGTTTTCCTAATAAAGAGTTCAATAAGTCGGATATGGAAATTAACCACCATTCAGCATAACGTTGACAATGTCATCATTTAACGTTAATTAAACGTTAAACGTTATATAGATGATGATATAATGACGTCATTAAACGTCCCCACCGAGGGGCACGAGCCGTATAGAGTGATAAGGCCTTAGTCGTCCACGCGCGCTCAATGCGGATTGGACGACTTCAAACACAACCTTTCCTCACGATGTTTTTCCTTAACCGTAAGAGCGTCGGATAACGTACATATAATTTCGAAAATACGAAAACACATTGGTACGTGACTGGATTTGAACCTCAGCCCTGCCTGTAGGAGGCCAACAGTCCATTGAGTCACCGACACACACACATAATAAAGATGTTTTGCATTCCAACAAAACATGTATTATGTGTTAAATAAAACACACAGCGTTCCAGTACAGTTCTTGCTGGTGGTAAAAACGCTATGACACTTGACAGGAATCACAAGTAAGAGCGTAAGAGGCGGCGAGCGCCATCTTGTGTTAAAATAGGGAACATGCAAATGTAATATAAATGAATATTTTGAAATTAAAATGTTAAAATAACATAAAAGAAGGGACACCGTAAGGTTTATATTTTAATTGACGCTGTTTTTTTGAAATAATTACGAATTGAATTTACTTGAAACGGAACGTAAATTTAAACACCAATCACTGTCATTTACGTCATCTATGTATGACATATTATTTTGACGTTAAAGGTTTAGCAAAAAGTGAACATTAAAACACCAAAATCGGAAGCTTTCGAATAAAAATGAAATTTAGGACTGTAAAAGCAGTCTCCAGGAAACTACCAAAGTTAATGTTGACATGGTTGTAATTTATTTTTGTCGGAAGTGAGTTTTACAAACCGCAATAAGCCTGATGCGAAATATGGACTTTTTACGGTACTTTATTGAAATATCAAAGCAAAATGTCTACTGATAATTTAGAAATGATTGTTTTTCATCACCAAACATCACACAGTGTGAGCAGAAACTGCTTGGAAAAGGCTGCCCTGGGGATTTCCACATGGAACTGCCCTGTGCAGTCCTCATCCATGGCACTTACACTACACTCTAAAGATGAACCAGGAACAAAGAAGAAATAATAATAATTTCCTTTGTTTTAAAAATCATTATTTATTTATATCATAATTGTGTAAGTTTGTATGTTTTTGTGACTGTAATATAATAAATCAATATTAAACTTGGTGTATTTTCAATGCTTACAAGATTTTTTTTATTATTGCTGATTCAGGTGTCAAATGCATTATTCTGTTTAGCATTCAAAATATGGGTATGAGCATCTCTATTCACAAAGTTTTAAACTTTTTAACATGATTCCTTATCTTTACAATAAAAAGTTATAGACAACTTTGTTATTGTATTTGTATTAGGTAGGTAAATATGTTTGTTTTTCATACAAGCAGATGAAGAATAACAAGTATATTCTAACATCATAGTCGTCTTCACTGCATCGAAAAATAGTTTGAGGAATAATTCATTCGTCTTCACAGCTCGAAATCTCTTTTTTCCTGGTTTTGTGTCAGTCAAAAACAATATGATTGTTATTAGATGAACACATTGGCACAAAGTATGGTCAACGCGGCTTTTTTCCGGAGTATCAATTCATTAAATCCATACATTATCAGTTATTTAAAATTCTTATAAATTAGGTCTCGACAGTCGAGAAAAAAATGCAAAAGTATGAAAGTCCTTGAAGAAAAGGAGGTACATTCACATATCTGACGTCAAACGTCACGCCAGCCCGTTTTGGCGCGAAATTTGAAATTGTCAATTTCAAACCGCATTTTTATGCAGAAAATGACAGTTTTTTGATTTTTAAATATACTTGTGGTCTATTCCAAATGTAGTTCTTTAAAATAAACACAAAAATAAAATTTGTGCATCTTCCCTATTGTGAACCAAAGACGTGAGCAAAGCAAATCTGGTAAGGTTTTGTATTAATTTCGTTGTAAATCGATGAATTCATAAATTCTTTACCCAACGCTGTGTGTTTTATTTAGGTAACACATAATACATGTTTTGTTGGAATGCAAAACATCTTTATTTTGGTTCAAGTGTAGTTTCGTTATGCCTGTCATAAATAAGTCGGGTGTTTGGGCAATTTGACTTAAGACCTTTTATCCCTTATATTTAAGATATGGTGGAAACACAAAAATATTGTATTAAGCTTTATAAAAATAACCGGTAGTGTAATAGTAATAATGTATCAAATAGAATAGACTAGATATTTTTATACTATAAGAGAGTACACCAACTTTATTCTAAAAATCTTACAATATAGTGCTTACGAGATACAATAAATTACCAATATTAAAGTGCTCCTTACTTAAAAATATCTTTACGGCTAAAGCAAATTGTTATATAAAGCAAACATAGAATGGAACTCTTTGCCTCTCTATGTGTTCCCCGATCATTACAACCTGGCAATTAAGGTAAGAGTGAAAAAGCTGTTTCTAGGCAGGTTGAAAATTATAGTAATTTTATTTTATTCAAGATAGCTAATTTTGATATCGTCTTAATTATTTTAATGTAATGTCTCTTTTAATAAATTAGACGGTTCAAAGTAAAAATCCTATTAAATTGGCAAAATATATTTATATGGCAACTCTTAAAAGCACCTATCATGGCAGCGAAAATGGATGGATGGTATTAAATCACTTTGATTTTATTATTCCGCTTAGAACAATGCTTTCGCCTTAAATAAAATATCTTGAACCGAATTTTTTTACAATTTTTGGTATCATGAACAATCCATATTGATTGATGCACCTACAAACTCACCGAAATCGACAACAACAAACAAATTCTTAGAATTGGCAAACGACACGACAATATGGCCGAGCTGTCAAATTTAGTTCCACATATCGCCGCGGGACTCCTTCCGTGAAACGCGTGAAACCATAACACACTCTACACCCAATGTTGCCACCTTAGCCCTTTTGTAGCTAGATCTAGCACTTTTAGTAAAGTTGAACTCCTTTTTTAACGATTTAGCCCGAAAAGAGCAATCTAGCTCTTTTTCACTGTCTTGAAAATATTAGAAATATGAAGTTTTCGACATGGTAACAAGTAATTTTTTGCTATTACATCGGTCACAATGACCTTGTTTAGACGAGCTAAAAAACAGCTTCATAACATGATTATTTCAGCATTTTAAGGACAGAAAAGACGACCAATTTAGCCATTTCTAGCCCTTTTTGACTTCCTAAAAAGACCTTTTTCTAAAAATCAGGTGGCAACACTGTCTACACCCATATATAATTAAAACGTTACGTTTTAAATAACACGACCGGCCTGCTGATCGGCATCATATTAATCTGAAAAGCAATAATAATAAAGTTGGTTTTGGGTACACGTGCAACGACCACAAATTGAAAGGAAATGTTTGCTTACTTACTGATAAACAAGCATCTAAGTAGTTAACATAAGTAAATAAATGTAAACCTTTTGTTGGCCCAGAATATATTATGTTCAAACATAGGTATATTACTACTTATTTCGTTATTTTTGTTATGTGCGGTTGGGTAAAATTATTATAATTTTTTTTTGGCAAAAAATAATAATTTTTATTTACTACATCACATTATTCGGTAACTAAAATATATTACACCCTAAACACTTAAAAATAAATAATTAAAATTAAAAAATATAAATAAAAGAAGAATTAAAAAAATATAAACAAATTTTTTTTTTGTAAAATTATTATTTCATTTTCATATTATATTTTTTTCACTGCAAAACAGCGCCTTGACATAACTGTCTTGGCATTAGCTGAGTAGCCACCATTTTGGTGGCATTATTATCATTATTTTTAAATGTTATTTTAAGGAATAACATGTTACAATTTTTATTGCACCAAATAAATTTTTTTCCTTCTTTCTATCTATTCAAATTTATTAGAATTTATAAATTACAGGATGGTAATGATAAATAAATAAATAAACTAACCATTTAGTCTGCAATACTATAGTATGGGTACTAAGCAACGGATAAACATTTTTTTTGTAAATATACACATAGAAAACACCCAGACCACATATTTATACACTAAATGGTATAAATCTGTGACCCAGACCAATAGAAACGTACATGTTCATGCATACAAATGTTTGTGGTGACCGGTATCGAACCCGGAACCCTTGGTGTAGGAGCCAACCGACGTCTCAACCATTACACCAAGTGGTTCGTAAAAACGTATCACGTGTCTGCATCGAATTGTCATGACACAAAAGCGTGAATTTGCGTCAAACTAATATTATATAACCAATTTTACAGTGTGTGTCAAATTGGTTTGTGTAGTTAAATATTATCTTATACCTTTATCATTATAGAGAAACAGGTGATAATTTATTTTAGATACATTTATATATGGGCGGGAGTTCAGACACAATAGAAAATGTGTCTGACGCTTTAAAGCGTCATTGGCGGTCAAAGGGTTAAAATTCACAGGGACTTTTTTTCATTGTATCTCTATTTGTCTAAAATTGTGTCGGGTTGGGGTCTAGCAAAGGGGGTCCCAAACTTAGCCAAATTTGCGATCGTGTGATGTATGTATGTTTTACTTATGAAAATAAAAATAATTATCTAGCAAGAAACTTAGTAGTTTTCAGAAAATTTGTGTTTAGTACAGAGTCATTTGTACTCAAAATAATTATATAAAGTAAATTATATTCAAAATATTTATCATATTAAGTATTGGTAAAAATTTAATAATAATAAGGAGTTAGGTATTATATAAAACTAGGTGGGAGACTCGATACTGAGTCGTCTAGGAACCATTTACCTACCTACCTAGCTAGCAATTACCTACCTAGGTACCACTGTGGTGCTAGATATCGTCCCGTGAAACAGGAGTGTTTGAACCATTGTGTTTCGGGATGAGGGCACTGTAGCTAGTTAAATTACGGAACGGTGACGGAAAATAACAACTTTTTATCAGTTGATGGTCTCCTTAAATGTCGCTCTGTCATGGTCGTTTAATATTTTTTTATCTGTGTGCATTTCTTTTCAAGTTCAAGAGTAAATAATTGGGTACAGATCTGTATAGGTATAAGGTTTCTATTTTCGTGCTGCAACCTTTTTATCTTCATATGTTAAATTCGAATAAACTGTTTTACTTTTTACAAAATGTAAAAAGTGCATTATCATAATTTTATGAATTTAACATTATATTAGAGCGTCGGTGGCTCAGTGTTGTGGACTGTCGCCTTCCTACCGGGAGGACTGAGGTTCAAATCCCGACACGTACCAATGTATTTTCCGACGCTCTTACGGTGAAGGAAAACATCGTGAGGAAACCTTCATGCACGCCTGCGAAGAGATTCGAAGTTGTGTGTGAAGTCGTCCTATCCGCATTGGGCCGGCGACGACTAAGGCCTAATCACCCTATACTTGTAGGCTCGTGCCCCTCGGTGGGGACGTTTAATGAGCTGATGATGATGATGATGATGAACATTATATTACCTACGTTGTCGTAATTGTGATAGTTTTAAATACTTAAGTACATATTGTCATTTTATCAGCGTTCTAAATTAGGTCAATATTAGGCTGCAAATGCCAAATAAGGCTAAGTGCATAGAGCGCGACCGTTAAATAACATATTATTACCCAATACATAAAACGAAACCCCCCCCCCTCTAATTTTTAAACTATGGGGTTGATAAAATCAAAAAATAAATGATGTTGAAATCATGACCATGAAATCTAACAACGTAATTTAGATTTCTGTTTGTAGTTTTTTATACGTCATAAACGGTGAAAATATTATTTCTTATTAAAGCTGTAATTAAAAAATTTTATTTATGTTATTAACCGTTGGCTGGTCACGTATGTCGCAGAACCGATGCCGTGGAGCAGACGAGTTCTGGAGTGGGACCGCGTCTTGCAAGCGTAGCGTAGACGCCCTCCCCCGATGTACCGACGACTTGGAAAGGGTCGCTGGTGGAAGCTGGATGTTAAAAGGGAGACCGATGTCTGCGCAAAATGGGGGAGACTATGTCCAGCAGTGGACTGCAATAGTTGAAGAGAGAGATGTTATTAACTGGTGCGGAACCTCCACGGGCGAGTCCGACTCGCGTTTGGCCAATTTTTTATAGTTGGCAACGAATTAATAGGACCTTTGGAATAATGAAGCATCGACCATCAGGTGAATCGTTATGTCGATTACTAATCCAAGAAATAAACAAAAAAAAACACAATTCCAAAAAAAGATACTACAAAATGCATTGAACCTATATATGAACACACCCTACTGTTATATAGTCCTTATAAAAAGTAGCGGTCTGACTTACATTTGGTTATCATCTTAATAACTTGCAACAGTAAAATTCTTACATTCATACTATAATGAAACCATGACCGTTAGCACACTTATAATTTTCATCCTGGTGCTGGTAGCTGTCAATGGCCAGCTATTAAAACCTCCAGCAGAAAAACTATCAGAAGATGGCAGACTGAACTTCACAGGAATCGCAGAGAAATATGGCCACGCAAGCGAGCATTATGAAGTCACCACTGAAGACGGTTACATCCTGACGGTGTTCCGTATCCCGGGAAATATCAGCAAACCTGTGCTCATGGTACATGGAAACACCCCTACTTCCGATTGTTTTATAATAAGGGGCAACGATTCTTTGGCAATCACTATGGCCAAACAGAACTACGACGTGTGGGCGATAAACTTAAGAGGCACCAGATACTCAAGACGACATATCACCCTTAATCCGGACTTACAACCAAACCAGTTTTTCGACTACAGCTTCTACGAACAGGGAGTATTCGATCTGCCTGCAACCATCGACTTCGTTTTGAACAAGACAGGGCAAAACAAGTTGCTTCTCATCGGCCACTCTGTCGGCACCACACTGATATACGTGATGGGCTCTGAAAGGCCAGAGTACAATGATAAAATAAGTTTAGCCGTATCTCTAGCACCTATTTGTTTTCTGGAACATCTCCGTGGTCTTACTACTATTTCAATACTTGTAGGTCCACTGTTGAGTACTGTAAGCGGCGTTTTAAATACTCAAGAGCTTTTAAGTCACGCTCAGATTACTCCTATCCTCCAGACGTTGTGCTTAAATCCAGCTGGATACGATGTTTGCGTGAAAGGACTGTTTTCATCAATAGCAGGGACGGATTTGCCGGGCTTAGAGCCGGAGTTTCTACCAACATTATTGGGTCACTATCCAGGGGGAACAACAAGGAAAATCTTTCAGCACTTACTACAGCTGATACGAAGAAACAAGTTTGCTCAATTTGATTATGGTTTGGTCAGAAACTTAGCAGTTTATGGACGTGTACAACCACCACAGTTCGATTTGAATAAAGTGACGATGAAAACCGCGATATTGGTTGGAAATAATGATTACTTGTCGTCGGTTCCTGATGCAGAAAGGCTCAACTCATCATTACCGAATGTTGTAGATTACTTTCTACTTCCTTACAAGGACTTCAACCATTTTGACTTTATATGGGGTCGTCAGATGTCAAGCAATTTATTTCCCTTCTTATTTGATATAATAAATAAACATAGCTAAGAATACAACAGTGGTACACACAGATAATATTGTTTTATTATATGAAGAAAATAAAATTCATACCTACTTTTTAGGATTCCGTAGCCAAATGGAAAAAAACGGAACCCTTATAGATTCCTCAAGTCTGTCTGTCTGTCCGTCCGCCTGTTGTCACACCCTTTTTTCTCCGAAACTATAAACTCTAACGAAAATTTAAAAAATAATATATTTTGGGGCTCGCCATACATTGAACTGAAACAAAAACATTTTTTTTAGTTTCAGTTCCCTCCACGGGAGAATCCGACACTCGCTTGACCATTTTTTTAAAATAATACACCTCAATTACATCCTGTTGTTATAAGATTGAAATGTAGTTAACATTAAAAAATTCAATTTATTTTTAAGTATACTAAAACCGGCTTTCTATAGAAGCGTAACGCAAAACGAAGCTTAACTGCCTAGGCTGCCCCAAACCAGATGGACTGATGACCTGGTTAAGGTGGCGGGTAGCAGATGGATGTCAACTGCAAGGGATCGGCCCGCGTGGTAATCATTAGTGGCGGCCTTCGTTCAGCAGTAGACGTTTTAGGTTGTAATGATGATGTAATGAAAACCTACTCGTACATCACTAAAATAGAATTGTGCCTTAAATCTGCAGTGTGTGACATGTACCAATAAGGTTAGCAACATTTCTGCGTTTTATTACCAATGTATATTGTCTATATATATATGTATATAATCTATAATGTATAGATTTTTATTATTTTTATTTTATTATTATATAAATATAAAACAGAGAGAGAGAGTATTTATGATGTTATTTATTCCCTTTATTCTATATTATTCACCCCCCTACTTTACCTAATGTAAATATTTAGTTATTTTAATTCTGTTATCACATTCCCCCTTTAACCAATTCTTTTGCCCATGCGCGGAGCACTAACATAATATTAAATAATTTAAAAAATAATCTCTAAACTAAAAAGAGTACGGACCATGAGTGTGTAGATGTAATTTTATTAATAAAAAAAAAATGTATAGATTCGTGATATGCTCACAAAACAACCGAAAAAAAGTGTTCCGAATGCAGTGACAACACACATATTTCGAATGAGCGTACATTTACCTAAATAAAGTGCCTACAACTCTATTCTCTTTGGCGGTTCGTTTTTGAGGCACGGATGCCGTATCTACCTTTATATATACAGAATATCACGTCGTAAACATGGAACCACTATTTTATCATAATAAAGCTGTAGTAGGTACCTAAGAAAATTAAAAATAATTTTATTTTATGTTACTTGCTGCTGCGGAACCCTCCACGTGCGAGCCCGACTCGCGCTTGGCCTATTTTTTTGGTTTTTCGATTTATGGTCCCCTTAATTCCCTTCAAAATATAATTATTCATTAAGTTTTTTATGTTATAAGAAGAAAGAGGTAAACGGGACGGTCAGTTCGCTCGCTTCGCTGGTAAGTGATACGCCTGACTATGACAGACGAAGTGTTGGGGAAATAAAAAATAATACCTGTCATTAGCGTCGGTGGCTCAGTGGTGTGGACTGTCGCCTTCCTACCGGGAGGGCTGAGGTTCAAATCCCGACACGTACCAATGTATTTTCGAATTCTCGAAAATATATGTACTTTTATAAATATAAACTAAAAGTGATTTTTAAAAAATAAGACACAATACGACCTATCCAATATTTAATCCTAACAATTTACAAAATCTGAATAATTAACAACAGCTACTATCAGCACTAGAAGGTACGTCCGTTCCGTCGAAGAGCTCGAAAGCAAGAGGCCCCATCATGAGCCGTGTCGCCTCGCCTCACTATTCTCCCCACTTCGCACCCCACCGCCTGACGTCATCCAGTAGAGGGGCCGGGTAGTGGGAAAATCTCTAACACGGCCTCTCCTGACAGCTGCACGTCCTCGTCAGCTTGGTTTACTTCGATCTGTCCTCTCTGCTCCCCTCCATCGTAAGGTTCACGGGTTTGATCTCCCCCAGCTTCAGACGACTCGTCATCTAAAAGAAACCAAATAAATTAGTGGTTGTTTCATATTTAGTTTGCTTTCGCAACCACTGCTTGTACATAACATGATCACACTGCAAATGATCAGATCAAATAGATGGTCATCACTGGTGGCCACTCGTGATACACACATGTGACATATGGGGTACATGACACTTATCGTTTCAACATCAACGTGTCAAATACACAAACAACAACATAAAACAATCGTGTCACAAAACGATGACTTCTATAGTAACTACATCAAACAATTTTACCTCTTTTCGGATGAATTACATTGCCACAGTGTCATAGCAATAGATTACCCATGTACCAGTCTTTCGCTATGTCGTCGAAGCGAAACAATATTCACTGTCCGGTTATAGCACGCCACCATGCTGGAACTCAGCAACAGCCACCATGTTGGGGCTCAGCAACAGCCACAATGTCGGGGCTCAGCAACAGCCACAATGTCGGGGCTCAACAACTGCCACAATGTCGGGGCAAACAATAGCCACAATGTCGGGGCTGAACAACTGCCACAATGTCGGGGCAAACAATAGCCACAATGTCGGGGCTGAACAACTGCCACAATGTCGGGGCAAACAATAGCCACAATGTCGGGGCTGAACAACTGCCACAATGTCGGGGCAAACAATAGCCACAATGTCGGGGCTTAACAACTGCCACAATGTCGGGGCAAACAATAGCCACAATGTCGGGGCTTAACAACTGCCACAATGTCGGGGCAAACAATAGCCACAATGTCGGGGCTGAACAATTGCCACAATGTCGGGGCAAACAGTAGCCACAATGTCGGGGCTTACTGTAAAAGGTAACTTACCACTGTCAAAGAATGCTTCACACACGTCCGGCGTCCACTCGCCGCGCCAGGGAACCATATGCTCCG
The DNA here is from genome assembly GCA_019425675.1 of Leucinodes orbonalis. NCBI lineage: Eukaryota > Metazoa > Arthropoda > Insecta > Lepidoptera > Crambidae > Leucinodes > Leucinodes orbonalis. The sequence continues at coordinate 19,942 of PQWD01005171.1, read as the reverse complement.
CAGCAGTTTGAGTTTTCTTGCCGTAGGATCCGGCAAGCAGCTCAAGCTCATACCGGTGATGCGGTAGCGCTCGGACGATTTTGTACGGGCCTCTCATCCCAGAGTCCAGCTTTCCTGTGCTTTGAGAACCCTTATTAACAAAGGCAAAACTACCAACTGCAAAGGTGCGCGGTTGTCGCCGGCCTTTGTTGACATAAGTATCCTGCTTCTGTTGGTTAGTATCTAACAGTTCTGCTGTCCGCTGTCGTAGCATTGTCATTAGAGCTTCTCGGTTTGGATGAGAGTTTTCTAGTGCGACATCTCGCACCAGGGATCTCAAGACCGGAGTGGTCCCCTCAATACCCGTTAAAAGGAGAAGTGGTGAAGCCCTAGTAGTAGACTGCCTGGTTATATTTAAGGTCAGTTGCACTTTCCACAATACGTCAGACCAGGTAGCGCCCTTATTGTTGACCTCAACTCGTAATATGTTTAAAACAGTTCTACAATACCGCTCAACCTGCCCATTTTCGCGGTGCATTTCGGGCGTAATGAAATGGAGTGTGGAGCCTAAACCAGCTACCCAATCTTGGAATGGTGCACTTTCGAACATCCTGGCTCGATCGCAGACGATCGATGACGGGGTACCAAATAAGGAAATTGCATTGGTAAATACGCGTTTCAATTCTTCAGTGTCTTGTCGGTAGAGTGCATACAAAATGCAATACTTTGAGAAGGAATCGACAAGAATCAGTATGTACTTAAAACCATTAGACACAGTAAGTGGTCCGAGTACATCAACGTGTACTACCGAAAATGGAGTGTCTGGCTTAGTCCAGGATTCGATGGGCTGGTAAGGGGCTTTGGGCACCTTTTTGTGTGCGAGACATACAATGCAGTGGCCTATATACTTTTTAACAAAGGCTCTTAATCCGGGAAACCAGAAATGACGCAATATCAAATAGATGGTTTTATCAATACCAATATGGTCATGATCATCATGAAATACTCTTAAGAGGCTAAGTCTATGACCCTTTGGAATAAAACAAAGAAGACGAGAGTCTTCACCTGTCACCGCATACTTATAATACAACAAATCATTTCGTATCGAAAACCTAGTTGCATCTAATTGACCCTCCCTGAGCTTTTGTATTAAAGTTTGAGTTTCTATATCGGCCGTTTGAGCAATCTTCGCCCAGTTACGTGGATTTTGAATATGAAAGACGTTCACGGTTGTCGGCTAAAAAATCGGCATGTTGCATAAGGCAACCTTTCCGGTACTCTAGTGAGAATTGAAAATCTTGCATGTAAATCCACCAACGCGCCACACGAGGTACTAGGTCTCGTTTACGTTCTGTCAATTTTAAAGAGTTACAATCTGTAACGATTTTAAATGTAATACCAATCAAGTAATGACGAAAATGTTGAAGCGCGCGTACTATTGCAAGAGTTTCAAGCTCGTAGCTGTGATAACGTGATTCGGCACCCTGAGTAGACTTACTGAAATAGCCTACAACTCGCTTTCGCTTTTCCCCGTGTTCTTGAAATAATATCGCACCATATCCTAACGCACTGGCGTCGGTATGAAGTTCCGTAGGTAACTTAGGATCGAATATCGCTAAAACGGGTTCTTCGGTGAGACATTTGATAACATATTCACGAGACTCGTCCTGTTCTGATCCCCAACTGAAAGGCTGTCCTTTCCTAAGCAATTTAGCGATACACGCAGTTTTGGAAGCATAATTCGCAATATATCGGCGAAAATATCCCGCTAGACCCAAAAATTGACGGACTTCCCTTACATTGGTTGGCTTTGGGGAATTAACTAAAGCCTCGGTCTTACTTGGACTCGGCCGTACCTGACCATGTCCAATCAGTCTACCTAAATATTCAAGTTGGGTGTCTAGAAACGTACATTTTTTTAAGTTTATTGAAAAGCCTGCTGCCGATAGTGTAGTAAGCACCTCACGCAACGTCTTTAAACCTTCTTCGATAGAATTAGACATAATTAACACGTCATCAATGTAGGTAAGTACTTTTCCGGCTTCCATCAAATTCCTAAGAGTCTTAGATATGATTCGTTGGTACACAGTAGGTGCATTAGCAAGTCCGTATGGCATTTTTAGATATTCGTAATGGCCTTCAGGCGTTACAAAAGCTGTTTTGCTTATCGAATCATCATCATTTCTCATAGGCACCTGATGGAACCCTGTAGCCATGTCAAGACTGGTAAAGAATTTGAAACCGCCTAGCTTGTCTATATGGTCGTCAATTAAAGGCAATGGAAATCTCTCTTTGATTGTGATTGCATTAAGGGCACGGTAGTCAACGCACATCCTATCCTCTCCGTTCTTTTTCTTAACTAGAATTATAGGGCTTGCGTAATCGGAACGTGATTCGCGGATAATTCCTTTGTCTAACAAATCCTTAACTATGTTACGCACGCGTTCCTTCTCATCCGCTGAAAGTTTGTAAGGTCGATAATATATTGGAACGTCACTGTTTAGTCTGATCTCCATGCTACCTGTACTAACTGTCGAGGTCGCAGTGCCCGTGGTGAAGATTTTATTAAATTCTTTAATTAAAGCTATCAAACGTTCTTTATCTTCACCCGTCAATGGTGTTTTCACCATATCGACCTCTGCAGTTGACACACTCTGTACGTTATTAATTCTGACCAAGCGTTGAGAATCGTTCGTACGTATGTAAGTAACCCACTACGATTTAAAACGTCGGTACCTATCAGAATCGCTGTCTGAATACAATTCGAAGGAACAACATACAAGTCTACCTCCAACGTAATTTCGGGAAATTCTAATGTTGATTTTACATAGGACGTTGCTTCTATATCCTGACTACCGATACCTCGCATTCGACGATAAGTAGGAAGCTTATTTAAATTAAAATATTTCAATACGGATTCCGAGATAAGGGAAATATCTGAGCCAGAGTCTATCAATGTGTCGACAGGTAGTTTTTGAATTACAGCGGGCATCACGTTGTTTCGTTTATAGTCGTTTTTGAGCAAAAATTTACAGTACTAGGTTTATTATTACCATTAGCTTTAGATTCAACGCGTTCTTTATAAAAACAAGAATCAACGAGATGTCCGCTCTTCTTACAAAAGGTACATACCCTAATAGGTTTGTTATTGTTAGACGGCTGAGATTGAAAATTAGAAACAACATGTGGCCTCGGGCCCACACACTACTATCAGTTCTAGGTTTCTTCGGACAGTTAATCTGCTTATGGCCCGTTTTCCCGCACGTATAACAAGACAACCGATCGTATTTACCAGCATCGCGCTTACGCAAATTTAATGCACTACTACTCGTATAAGGCGAGCGAACAGGATTGACAGCGGAGGACGCATTCCTCGGTTTTACATACACGGATAAAAATTCGACTATATTACCCGGCTGCAGTTTCGCATTAGTTGCCGCGGCTTTTATTTGAGGATCGGTAATACCCCGAATCACAATAGCAGCTTTTAATTCGTCCGAAAGCCCCTTTACAATATTTAACCGCAAAAGAGACCTTCGAGCGTACTCGGCATACGTAGCATATTTGTTAGAATTAGTGCTCATAACATCGTATAGGACGGTAGTCATATCAACCTCACGTGGACATAACGCTCGAAATTCGATTTTAAAGCTAGTCCACGTGCGGTCCCCTGTGACCCACTCGTCTAACCAAGTTTTTGCCTCGCCACGTAAGCAACCACCAATGCGCCCAAGGCATTCCCGATCGTCCCAATTATTTAAATTTCGAGCGCGATCTACTTCAATGCACCACGCGTCAAAATCGTGCATACTAGGGTCGAAGTTCGAGATATAGTAATGCTTAGATCTTACTTGTAATAATGAAGAAAGCGCGCCAACAATCCTGTCCGCTGTGCCAGTGCTCCCGTCCCGAAGCGCCTCGGAAGCTTGGTTGGTAACGTGCGACCCCGCGTCGGCAACAGACGCCTCGCTAGCCCGCGGTGCAGACGTCGGAGTGCACCCACCTGCGCTGAGATTAGGTAACGGAGTAGACGTCAAAATAGGCACCCTACCTTCTAGTGCATTCAACCGCTCTAGTATTTGGTTTAAGGGATCGCATCGTGCACTATCGCGATCGACAAACGAACTATCACGGCGTCTACGTTGTTTTTCTACGCAGCATAATTTATTTCGCGCATTGCGAGAATTTTGCTCCCTACCCGCACGATCTTTATCTTTGCCGCGCGAGTTACCACGACATCTACGAGATCCCTGCCTATGGTTTCGTTTTGGAGACGGGGTACGACACCTGACGACTCAGAATCACGATCAGACATTGTTAACTAAACACTACACACAATAAGAAAAAATAATAAAACAAGAAGGTATTTACAAAATTCGAATGGTAAACGATTAAAAAAAGCGAACGGTAAAATTGCGCACGTATCTATCCCACTTCTGATTTTATAAATATAAACTAAAAGTGATTTTTAAAAAATAAGACACAATACGACCTATCCAATATTTAATCCTAACAATTTACAAAATCTGAATAATTAACAACAGCTACTATCAGCACTAGAAGGTACGTCCGTTCCGTCGAAGAGCTCGAAAGCAAGAGGCCCCATCATGAGCCGTGTCGCCTCGCCTCACTATTCTCCCCACTTCGCACCCCACCGCCTGACGTCATCCAGTAGAGGGGCCGGGTAGTGGGAAAATCTCTACAGTACGTTATCCGACGCCTCTTACGGCGAAGGAAAACATCGTGAGGAAACCTTCATGCACGCTGCGAAGAGATTCGCAAGGTTGGTGTGTTGAAGTCGTCCATCCGCACTGGGCCCGCGTGGACGACTACGGCCTAATCACCTTTACGGTAGGCTGTTGCCCCTCGTGGGGGACGTTTAATGAGCTGATGATGATTGAGGATGACCTGTCATTATATGTTAGGTCTCCTATACCGGTAAATTCATCTCATAAGTCATAAAACATAAAAGTGCAAAACATCTATTTCACGGACAATACTTCACTTTACGGTAGTACCTACCTAGACGATCCAGTATCGAACCTCCTACTAGTCATAGGTTATCAACTTTTTATTTATAATTAAATATAAATAAATATCCACTGACATTCACACAGCGACTCTAGCCCCAAGTTAAGCGTGAGCTGTATTATGGGGTACATAAACAAGGAGATATACTTATATATATATATTTTTAAAAATACTTTTAGTCATAAATTTGAACTTTAAATTGTCTAATGGTGTTTACGTAAACCATGTTCTAACAGTCAAGTGCCATTTTGATTGAAGGCATTGTTAATAGTTGGTCTTTAAAGCTTCAGTTAGTATTAGCTTTTCGTATATTTTATGAATTACTGTATTATATTAAACTGAGTTGTAAAATAGCTTATGTTGTATTAAATATTTTGTAAGAAATTGTATCGAAATGTAAAAGTCTCAATCTAACATTTATCAAACGGAGTGGCAGTGGCGCCACCTTTATGAGTAATTTGTTGATTACTTAGCAAAGTTATACTGTTGACTTCCGATAAAAGGGAAAAATACTGATTGTAGCATGCAGCGCTGGATTCTCTTGTAAAGTGTGAAAGATAAACATCTCTTGTGGAAACTGTTTACTCGGTTTTTTATACATACTATCAATACATATTATACATAGAAACACGAAATACTACATTATAATATTTATAATAAATTCAAGTAACATCTGTAGCCCCCCCAAGTCAACACGGCAGAGCCCCCGCCAAGTCGAGCGCGAAGCAAAACATGCCGTACACCTTTACAGGATCCATTTCGCCGCATTTTCAGGCCCGATTTGAGAACCTTTGGATAATACCAGAGCGCTGAAATTTTCGTCATCTAGTAAGACTATGATAACTTACTTTAATCCAAAATTTCAAGTCTGAGGTCATTTAGTTCCGACGTTAAGCGAAAGCAAAGTTTCGAATTTTCGACAGACACTCATCCTCACTCATGATCATCAAAATAGAATATGTACTTCCCATTAACTCAGAAAGCTGAAATTCGGTACAGAGTTAGGGTTTAATGGCTTACATAAAGGGAAACTATGAAAACTTTGAAAATCGAAGATCGGAGTACCTGTCCTGGTGACCCTGCTTAGATAACAAAATCATCAAAATAGAACTAGTACTTCCCATTAACTCACAGAGCTGAAATTTGGTCAGTCAGGGTAATGTTACATAAGGGAAAACTATATAAACTTGGATATCGAAGATCGGAGTACCTGGTGACCCTGCTTAGATAACAAAAGAGCCCAGCCAACTATAAGAGATTGACTACCGCTTTAAACATATTATTTAAATGGTGGGCGCTTCATCCGATGTCAAAAATCGGGAGGCACGGTAGTGCCCCCGCCAAGTCAAGCGCGCTAGACCAATACAAACACAACATGTTGGTGCACACAAATATTTGTAGGTACTGCCCGGGATCGAACCCGGAACCTTGTGTGTAGCAACGTTTCAACCATTACACCAATGGGTCGTCTAATATTCTCCTTCAAGTTTCTACAAAAAGAAGTAAAATCCCACCAAAAACATTCTGTAATAAATCTAGCAAGTCTCGATGGAGCTGCTTGATTATCTCTAAAAGTATGAAATCAGACAAGACGTGCCAAGTCTAAGGTTCCTTATTGCAATTAATTAATTATTATGGTTAATGTTGTGTGACTTGGCCGTTGAACATTCTTTATACGTTAGTGGCTTTATCAAGCCTACAATCGATGAGCTATTAAATCACCGTTTTCCAAGTGGCGACAGATTAAAGCAATGGTGTCATGAAGCACCTAGTTTTGTATCCTTGTGTACTCTTCAACGGCTTGTATATATGTATAAATACTTACCCTATCACCGCGCGCACTTCTTCACTCCTTACATATTGTTTAACTCTTTGTCCTAGTGTCCCTCCCAGTCACTTCTCCCCCTTCTGGTGCGTGACAAACTCACGTACGGCTTCGGTTTCCGCCGTGCGGTCGTCCGTGTGCCCATCCAATCGGTGTAGCTGCTATTTAGCTACCTCTGTTTTTCACCATCACCAGGTTTTCATTTCTTCCTAATACTGATACACTCCACACTTAACCTCTTCTAGGTATACTTCTTTTCTTATTTCTTCACCTCTGACGTTCTTGTCTTTCAAGCGCGTCTCGAATCCACGCGCGCGCAAAATCTCGTAGCCGCCTGAAGTTCGCTTCCGTCCCCACGAGATCTCAGTAATGAACCGGACCCACCTGAAGGACTTTTACCACAGACATCGGAATATCAATGTGTATTGGGAAATCTATGACTTTTACATTATCTAAAAGGGCCCCACGCGCGTCCCCGTAGAGCTCGAACTCCCATGGAACATGGTCTACGTCCTCTACTTCACTCCCACAGTAGCAGGACCCCGTGTCCGCAAGGTTCATACGATGGAGTCTACTCCTAAAAGCGCCGTGACTCGACACAATCTGTGATGTTTCATAGTCCGGCTCTACCAAGTCGCCTTGAGTCGAGCCGCCACGTCTAGGAAAAACCGATATAGCCCCCGCCCCTTCTCAGACGTGTCCCAACACCGTTGCCATTCGGCGACGACGGACTCAGTAATGCTGAGTTTGGCACTGTTGGACCAGGACTACCGAACCAATAAAGGCATAGCGAGAGGCATCTTGTGTTCGTAAGCTGACCACTAAGCACTTACCCTCTCCCGGCCTTGCCTTAGAAGGATGCCCGTGACCATTTCCCCCCGCCTGGCTATACTGAGGGCCTACCTTTAAGACCGAAATCCGGACTAGAGAGGGGTGTTGTCCTAAGTGTAACTAGCCCCAACCTTTCCTATCCGAGAGGATTCAGCCATTGGGAAGCAAAAAGAGGGATATAGGATAGGATAATGATAGACTTCTTTTATTTCTGTTTTATAGGGAACCAGATCGAAAACAGGCGGCAACCACGTGAAGGAAAATAGCTGGTCTTGCCTTATGAAAAAAAATTGGCTAAGCGCGAGTCGACCTCGCCCGTGGAGGATTTCGCAGCAACAAGTAACATAAAATTTAATAATTTTAATTTACTTAGGCACCTACTACAGCTTTAATATGAAAAAATAGTGGTTTAACGTTTATGACGTATAAAAAAAACTACACACCAGAAATCTTACTATATTTCGTTGTTAGATTTTATTGTCATGTAATTCATACACTTTTTTCAACTTTGGAAGTGTCTCTAGCGCAAACTATTTAATTCATAAAAAAATGATATAAGAAACCTCAATACTATTTTTCAAGATCTACACATTGATACCCCACACGTGGGGGTACGATGAAAAAAACATTTTTGTATGTTTGGGGAACCCCAAAATATATTTTTTTTTTCAAGTTTCTTATTAAAACCTAATAGCGGTTCAGAAACTACAAAGACTTACAAAGTTTGAATAGTTTCGGAGAAAAAAGGGTGTGACATACGGACGGACGGACGGACAGACAGACTTGACGAATCTATAAGGGTTCCGTTTTTTGCCATTTGACTACGTAACCCTAAAAAGTTTGCTATAGTATTGAAGATTATATAAAAGATAAAAACTCATGGACATGTTGTTCTCCACACATGCACAGCTTTTTTTTTTTTGTTAACTATTTTTATTTATTTTATACTGTACTGCTTCATAATACTTATGTAGATAATTATATTTTTAATAATACTTAATCATTTTATTTTTTAAATTTAATTTGCTTTACATAATTATTTTGATAACAAGTGATATCATTCTGTACAAAACACAAATATTTTGAAAAAGTAACTACTGAGTTTCGTCCTGGATTCTTCTCAGTAGAAACTACGGCCCGAACTAGAGGTAGCTTCATTTGACATTCATAAGTGTTTTTAAGGACCTACACTGAATAAACACTTTCATTTTTAATACATGTAGTCAGTTCGATAAGAAACAGCCAAATTCGCTTTATTTAATGGCTATGACATAAAATACAAGTTGAAGGACACCTAAAGTACAATTATTTCTAATATTCGTAAAGTATTGTTATTTTGTTACGTATTTGCCCAAGTGACTCCCTCATTCGTGTATTAGCATTATGTCGTACATGTTTTTAAACTTTAATCATACGAATTATACAGACATACTATGAAAATCATTTAAATATTTATATTTATTATAAAAATTTCGGTAGGTACTTAGCATTTGCAGAGGGCGTCCTACGCTTTGCTTGCCAAGACGGTCTCCACTCCAGAACTCGTCTGCTCCAACGGCCATCGGCTCTGCGACATACGTGACCAGCTCACTGCCACTTCAAATTGCTGATCCGGTGGGCTATGTCGGTAAATTTTGTTCTCTTACGGATTAAATCATTTCCTATCTTAGACGACCCATTTGGTGTTGCGGTTGAGAGGTCGGCCGCAACACCAAGGGTTCCGGGTTCGATTCCCGGGCAGTACAAACATTTGTGTGCATGAACATCTCTGTTTGTAATGGTCTGGGTGTTTTCTATGTATAATATGTATGTATTTACACAAAAAAAAAATGTATATATGTATGTTTATCCGTTGTTTAGTACCCATAATACAGGCTTAACGCTTAACTTGGGGCTAGATGGCGCTGTGTGAATGTCAGTGGATATTTATTATTATTATTATTATCTTATCCCTAAGAGAGAACCCAAGCATAGCTCGCTCCATTGTGCGTTGAGTGACTTTGAACTTGTGAACCAATCCCGCAGTCAGTGTCCATGTCTCAGCTGCGTATGTAGCACGGGTAGGACGCATTGCTCAAAGACTTTTGCTTTAAGCATTGCGGAAAAATTGTAATTGGCTGGTCACTCATACCAAATTTCGTCTATAGTATCCATGGTAATGTTCATCATATATTTTTGAACTCAAACTCAAAATATCTTTACTCAAAATATGAATCTTTTACTGATACTTAAACATTTTGAATCGTCAATTGTTATTGATTATTTTTATGATTTTTTCGGAAAAAGTTGGATCTTCGAGAAGTGACATTTACCAATACTTTTTAGAAGTTAGAGGGCCGATCTACATTTACCATTATGGAAGTGTCTCTCACGCGATCCAGTAATTTATTATCAAAAGATAATAGATACCTCAATAACAGTTTATAGTCCAATACATTGATGTAGGTTTGTTGAAGATGAAGTTTTAATATTTTAAAATCACTACCTACTATTTTCAAACTTCTTTTATTTGGACCAAATTTATGCCAAGGAACGAATTTCGATCACCTATCTAATAACAGACCATTTCAACAGTTAATTGATCGTCAAACGACGGCGCCATTGAACTGTACCATTTAACTCATTAATATTTTTACAAATATCATTATACTTTGTTTTAACAACCGTAGTAAATTCATTTAAAAATTGACCTTGTAATTAAGTTTAAGGCATTTGCATAACAATAAGTTTAAAAGAATGTTTACAATGGGACTGGTATATTAATGGCACTGGAACTCTATCTCCTTCATATATTCATTAAAACAGCAGCGAAGATGCTACGTGTTACTATTTTTGTTCTCCTTATGGTTGCCGCCCTCAACTTGGCGGATGCGCAGAGTAAGTTAACATTTTGTTCTTTTTACGGTTGCGTAGCCAAATGGCAAAAAACGGAACCGTTATAGATTCGTCAAGTCTGTCTGTCTGTCCGTCCGTCCGAATAATACAACCCCGTTTTTCTCCGAAACTATAAGCACTACACTATTTAAACTTTGTGAGTATATGTATTTTGTGAACCGCTATTAGGTTTTGATTAGGTTTTCTAAACTATAGGGTTGATAAAATAAAAAGAAATGTGTGATGTATATTACCATCAAATCTAACAACGAAATTTAGTTTGAACGATTACTGGTGAGTAGTTTTTTTTATACGTCAAAAACGGTGAACCACAATTTTTAACCGACTTCAAAAAAGGAGATTCTCAGTTTGACCTGTTAGTATGTATGTATGTTTGTATGTATGTGTGTATGTATGTATGTTTGTCCGCGATTATCTCGCGTTTGGCTGAAGCAATTTCGATGCAGTTTTCGGTAAAGTATTTGTTACATTCAGGATAAGGTTTTAGTGTTTTAATTTTATTATTATTAATTAATATAGTAACTCTGTGCTAACGCTAACTTTGACCCGCTAATCCGTTCATATAGGTGTGTTAAAACTGCGATATCTCCTAAGATATTAATTTAATTATATTGATGTAAAGAGTATTTTCATTTTCCATGAAATACTTGTAATGAATATCGTATTTATTTGGATAAGAATTAATATGATGTTTATGAAAACACCTTCGCAAACAATGCATTATTTTAGAACAATTCTGGTTAGCAATAAAAAGGTTATAGTGGGCTATATTTGAAAGATAGACACATGCTGTCGCAGACTTTTTTTTAGAACTTTTAAAATGGAACAATACTGTGATACATGACTTTTGCGATACTTTAACTGTTTACGCAGCGCACGCAGCCGAAGCTCTCAGTAGGAAAAGAAACCCCCGGTTTTATAAAACATTCATCCTTATTGCTCTTACTGCACTCAGTGTAATTATATATGGCCTGTAGTCATTACCATATTTACCATAAGGATACACGCGGCCTGTATAAGTTACTAAGAATAAGTTTAGAGGTGGTAGACTCGACACTGAGTCGTTTAGTTGGGTAAGTACCGCCGCAGTGCCAAATATCGTCCGATAAAAAAATACCGGGTTAGGTCTCTTAGACCTAACATCTGTTGTCTCTGGTGTCAGGCGCAGTGCAGCACTGACGGAGAATAATAAATATTTATCAGTTGTTGGTTCCTTAAATGACGCTATGCCATGGTCAGGCGCCTAACTAACCATCAGAGAGCGTCTGAACGTTTTAAAATATATGAATAATTGTTTCGGAGAGCCTAATAGCATGAGTGTTTTCACGATGTTTTGATAAGCGAACTTCTTTGTGCTCATCTATTTCTGAAGCACGAGCAGCACGCTCACGATAGTTTCGTTGTCCCTTGCGCGACTATTCCTTAATGCACCCTTCATTTTGCCTAGGTCCGTACGCAAACCAAATAGTAACTAATATGTCAAATCCATGATTGCAACACTTATCAAACGAAAAATAAATTTACCGGGCAACAAAGATTATCCCTAAAACCTATCACTAATTCACTTCATAAACTAAGGTACCTAACGAAATCATACCTAAAAGTTAAATTCAAACCTATCACTAAAAAGGATGAAATAAAATAAAAAATGAACAATAAACTTAAAACAAAAATTATTGATCCAAAACAAATAAAAGCTATATTATTATTTTTTAGTTAAAAAGGTTTGGCACCGACTTCAATAAGTATATGTATTACGTTCATATTAACAAGTTAATGATTATTTTATATACATGGTTTTTCTTATTCAAAATTAAAATAGAGGTGACGTATATAATGAAATTATTTTATTCTTTTCAGTTCATTTTTTGAAGGCGGTTCCTTTTAAATTAAAAAATAATAATATAGCTTTTATTTGTTTTGGATCAATAATTTTTGTTTTATTTTTTTGATTTCATATTAAAGCTTGAGAAGGTGCCTAAGTAAATCAAAATTACATTATTTTATGTTACTTGCTGCTCCGGAACCCTCCACGGGCGATTCTGACTCGCGCTTGGCCAATTTTTTTATGTGACTAAGTGTACAGGACGGTTAGCACGCACACCTGACGGAAACTCAAGGCGACTTACCGTCCATGACGGAGTAGCATTGAAAGAGGCCAATAAAACGGTTATAATTCTCCATCAATGCCGCACTGCACCCATCACTCGAGACAACAGATGTTAGGTCTCTTATACCCGGTAATCTACTGGCTACCGTATCCTGCATCCCGATTTCACGGGACGACATCTGGCACTGCGGTGGTGACCTAGACGACTCAGTACCGAGTCTACCATCTTGTAAACTTTATCTGGTTGATTTTCCTTCACATTGCTGGGGGATTTAACGTATCCATTGTGTTATTTTCTATAACACATGTTCAAGGATAGAATAATTAACACAGTATTCTCGGCAATTGAGTATTCGTTATTTTTCAAAGTTTTCATTTGGTGTTGTTTCATTTGCGGACGACAGCAAAAGTTATAACAAAAAAGTTGTGTTTTGATCTTCTTAATTTTTCTGTGAGTTGTACTAAATTCTTGAAACAATCTAACGCTTTAACGTCAACTTTATTCCATGTCTTGTACAGCTTGTACCATCCCTAATTCCGAACGCGGATGCAAGCCCGACTTTTGCGGTCAAAGATGTGGACAGACGAACAGAAAGCTGGCGTGCCCTCACATCTGTGTTCCTGGATGCCAATGCAAGCCAGGATACAGATATAGCGAGGTCTCTGGCTGCTTCCCCGAAAATGTATGCTAAGATGGATTGAGGGTGAGTGTTATCTTAATAATTATATAGTAATAATTGTTGGACGGTAACGAATACTACAGGCACTAAGTTTCGTTTCGTTTCGCAAGTAGTCGGTCCATCGGGCCCATCGGACCCTTCGGTAAACCATACTAATATTATAAATGTGAAAGTGTGTCTTTTTGTCTGTTTTTCACAAGGATATTCTGTAAATATAAAGGTAGATACGCCATCTGTGCCTCAAAAACGAACCGCCGAAGAGTACAGTTTGTACCCTTTTTTTAAGGTGAATGTGTTCGAAATTCGAAATATGTGTATGTGTGCTGTCACTGCATTCGGAACACAAATTTTCGAAGCGATTTTAACCAATACAGCATCAAACCTTATCTAATAAAATATCTTAAATACATTGTTAATTTAATATTGATCTAAAATGGCCCTTTACAAAATATTTTACGAAGATATTACAGATTAAAAAATTGCAGTGCGTAGCGTTTGCGGTGGCACCGGCTTACCGGGGATACGGGAGCGTGCTTAATAACACAGATAATAATTTATAATATATACTTCTATTACGAATATCACCATTGTACCCGTGCGAAGCGGGGGCGGGTCGCTAGTTAACTATTAAATAACTCACGATTCCAAGTGTGACATGATATGACTATAAAAATATATGAATATACCAACTAAAATGAAAAAAAAAATTATTTTTTCAGTTTGGAGTCACCATAATTATTTTTTTTACAAGATTTTTCACGTATAATTAATTAAAGGTAATCTTTTAACTTCAAAACCTATAACAAGTAAAAAAGGGGCCTTAGATCGCTGTCACTAGTCTATCACAGACTCATGTGTTTACCTAAAAAGCTGGCAACATTCCCGCTAGTTAATTTAATTTAATTTTTATTTTTCAGATGCCTCCTAGGAAGAAAACAAGCAATATGAGATGGAATGACCGAATTATTTTATTTTATATGAAAGTCAAATAAAATACGATTTTATATTTTCTTTTTTATTTAGGTTACATCAAACTTATCCTAGTACACTTTTAGTATTATCATATTTTTATTCCTTTTTTATATATCATACTAGCTGTGCCTCACGGTGTTACCCGTGATATAAGATATTCTCCTGCAGTAAAGTGTAGCCTACATATTTATCTAGGGTGTCAGCTTACTATTAAAATCGCTTTGTGTGCGTGCAGCGCGATGTGAATGCAGTTATACATTACTTTATTTTCCTAAAATAAAAAGGATTTCTCAAATAAAAGTAGTATGAAAAGTTTTTATTCAGTTTAGGTCCTTATAGAACACTTATGAATGTCAAATGAAGCTACCACTGGTCCGGGAGGTAGTTAGAGTAGAAACCAGCAAGAAACTTGTGATGAATACAGAATCATTTGTAATCAAAATAATTATATAAAGCAAATTATAATTACAATCTTATCATATTAAGTTATTTGTAAAATTATTGGTAAAAATATAATAATCTACACAAGTACTACTAAGCAGTTAAGTATTATATAAATTTAAATAGATGATAACAAAAAAAAACAAAAGTAGTGCAGGCGTGGAAATCAACATGTCCATGAGGTTTTATCATTTATATAATCTTCAATATTATAGTAAGTTTTATTAAAATCGACTTTACATGAGACTTAAACTTATGCAGGGGTAAATCAATTACATAGTAATAATTGTTGGACGGTTACCCACAAATGAGTTTCCGACCTTATACAATCTAAGATTTGGAACGACAAGTTTGCATTTGTTCCTAGTGTTCTAACTATGATTATCTGACTTTTTTGGAAAATACATGTAAATTTTTGTGTACATAGATGACGCAGTCTAGAATGTACTGAGACGGTAATGTTAAAATATTTATTTGTTTAAATAATTCCCTTAGTGAGTCACGTGATTTAAGGCCGTATTGGCACGGATGGGATCTTTTCTGCAATACAAAAATGTTTTTAGTTCAGCAGCAGACCCCCACAAAGTAGACCATAAGACATCACGCTGTGAAAATAGCTAAAATACACAAGTCTTGCAGTCTCAATATCAGTGAGACTTCTTATCTTCCTTACAGCATATGCAGCGGAACTAAGCCTTCCTGCCAAAGCCGCAATATGCGGACCCCACTGCAATTTTGCGTCTAATTTTATACCCAGGAAAAACGGTTAAATTAATACTTCAGGGTCCTTCATCCAAAGTGTAGTATCTACCTTCCTTACATTAGGCATTGTAAACTTAATACATTTAGTTCTTGAATTTCCATCCGTCCACCACAAGTCTGTAATTCTTATTTGACAAGTGCTTGCTCTATATTTAAACAGCACACGATAAATTAGCACTTCAGTATTCAAGGTATCTAGATTTGGCCAGTGTATTAAAACGGTCCGCCGCCTTTGAAGCAAGATTGTCCTTGGACTATTTTCATTAACCGAGCAAGTAATTGCACTGCATCACGGTATACGTTGACTTACCACGCGAGAACTGTTGGCTGTAATTGACTAGGCGAACCTTCAGCGAAATGGAAAACGTACCTGAATCACTTGGCAACAATACGAACGTGACAGAGTTATTTCACAAATAAATTAAGACTAATCACTCCAGAAACACAGAAAGTGATCCAGAGCTTGTAAAAGTCTTCAAATTCGAAACAAGCCGTTAAAAAAAGAAAATATGATTCTTGTACATACTGAAGCTAATATGCCTTACGTATGAGTTTAATCTCAAATTTGAATGTTTTTTCCTTACAACTGTTTCCGAATTATTGTCTAATGACATGAGTGGGAAAAAAATGAATTCTCAAAGAATATTCATTCATCTATAATACGAGTATTTTTCTTAACGAAAATCTTATACACACATAGTGAATCGAGAAGGGTAACGTCTTGGTTGCTAAGGCCGCCATCGTTGTTTCCTAGCGACGACATCAGTTGCTAGGTCTCTCCGACTGCAGCGACCAATTGAAAGACCGTCCTATTACGCACCATCAAAACGACGCATGCGCCTTGTGTTAAAAAGAAACAGCCATCTCTTGACTTTGCCTTTTAAGTTTTAAGTGTATTATTTAAGTTATTTCATTGTGTTTTTAAATTGTTTTAGGTAAGTTTAATTATTTGTGAATGTTTTTAACTTTTGTAATGCGTCCGTAACACAATCTTGTAATGGCACGTCGAAAACGTCCATACATGTTCACAGTGCGACAAGTATTCAAATCTTTAGAGGTCTCAACATTCACATTGCAAAACTCACAGGAAAGTATAAGCCAAAACTGTTCACCATAGACTTCAATCCCATTATTCAGAGTGCACCTTCTTGTGTATTCAACAGTCAAATTCCCTTCCACTCTTATCTCAGCCATTGAAAAATAGTATACCATAGTAAAAAGAATTCCTAGGGAGCTCGAATAACAGTTGCTACACATTTGTCACAATTAATACAAAATGTTACATCAGCAATCAGATCTAGACTGGCAAAATCTTTTTGTTTCTTACAAGACGCTACATACAATAAAAACTGATGAACCTAATTATCATTGACACAAAAATTAAGATAACTGTGCGCGAGCTCGTCTCCTTCTCTAACACCTCTCATCACACATGATGCCCCTCGTAATCGAAACAAACTCATCGAAAACAAAATCAGTGACGGAGACCTCAAAGTGCCGTTCGCATTTTGTTTTCCACGACGTTCTATCGCAGATACCCCTGACACCTTCAGGCCTTACGGATGAAACATCCTCCAGCTCCGCTTAACCCTTATTTTCTCGACCCACCAACAGCGCGGCACAGTGCCTTAAAATTCAAACAAAAATGTTACTGATGCCATTTTATCTTTTAACCAGGTTCGGCTGCAGGTTTGGATGGAATCTCACCCCAACATTTAAAAGACTTACATCACATTCTGTAGGGGATGCAGGCGATCAACTTATAAACTCGATTACAAAATTAATCAACTTTATGTATGCAGTAATGTCAATCCAAAATTGTTCCTATTCTTTTGGCGCGAACCTCATTCCCTTACCAAAAAAGACGAGGGGTGAGACCTATTGCTGTTGGATCTACACTACGACGTCTGGCTTCCAAAATTGCTGTTCGACATATTTTACAAAATTAATTTCTGAATTTGAACCGTACAGTTAGGATTTGGTTTAAAAGGAGGGTGTGAGGCGCCGTCCATGCTTACGCTCTTTCTGACTTACGGACAGCCTGATGTGTTGCTCAAAATTGATGTTAAAAATGCCTTCAATTCGGTAAATAGGGTACCCTGCTGACTGAAATAAAAAAAACATATCCCGGAATTTACAATTATCTCCTTCTCATTACGCTGACCCAAAAAATATTATATCGTTCCAATGTATTATCTCGGAAGTAGGTTGTCAACAGGGTGATCCCTTGGGCCTGAATTTTAGTTTGGCTATAAATCCGGTAATCAAAATTTAAATTCAAATTCAACGTTTGGTATTTGGATGACGGAATCCTGGGAGGTGATATAGATACAGTGTTTCGGACCTTTTATTAATCAAAAATAAATTTGAAGCCATTGGTTGGAGCTCAATTCAGCAAATGCGAACTGTTTTTAAATAACTTGAACTTAAATTTAAATGATGTTCAACAAAATTTAACTTTTGGCTCCAAATATTAAAATAGTAAACAGAAATTCGCTTTATCTATTAGGTTCTCCAATTTTTGATGAATCTATTTCTGAATACTTGAACAATTCAATTTCTAAATTTCAAAATACTACTGACCGTCTCCTTGAAATAAGTCCACATTATGCACTTTGCATCTTAAAATTCTGTCTTTTTGTCCGAAATTTACGTATGTGCTACGTTGCTGCTCCTTTGGAAACACCAGTTCTCTCGACACAATAGACGATCTAATCAAAATGAGCTTAGAATCTGTTTTAATATGCAGCTTAACGAGCAATCTTGGACCAAGCATCCTACCCATCCGTTTTGGTGGTTTAGGGATTCGCAAAATTTCCAGTATCGCTTTACCAGCTTTTCTTTTCTTCTGTCCACAGTTCAGCTAGTCTCATAAGTAAAATTTTAAGGCATCGCCTTCAAACTTTGAGATTGCTGGATGGATGAAGCTAGAAACGCTTTCATAATTGCATGCCCAGGCCAAAATTTTCCAGAATCACCAACTCACAGCGGAGCTGGGACAGCATTATCTGCAAATAAATTATGAATCTTTTAGCTGTAGTACGGGTTCGGGCGTGCCAGGCTTTTGCCTTAGGTGCTCCTGAGCCGGCTACTGGCTCACGCACCTTCGTCAAAACAGGAACTTTTTTGAGCCTGACACGCTGCGAATCGCACCTGTCTGCGGCTGGGGTTCCGGTCTGCGCTCCACATATATGTCCCTGCGGCAGTGATGTCGACCAGCTTGGACTCACGGTCTGTCTTGCCAAAAAAGTGCAGCCGTCGCTTCTCGAGGACATGCCGCACTCAACGATGTCATATGCCGGTCTCTTGCCACCGTCAACGTGCCAAGTCTACTTGAGCCGATGGTATTGCAAGAGACGAGGGCAAAAGGCCGGATGGCATGGGTTTGATTCCATGGAGGATGGGCCGAGGTGCTAGTATGGGATGCAACTTGTGCAGACACGCTGCCCCTTCCCATCTACATGGTACAATCAACAGAGCTGGTGGCGGCTGTGAAGCGGCCGAAAAAGCAAAGCATGCAAATACAGGGGTCTGGGCTCCGATATGATTTTGTTCCGTCGGTGTCGAGACCCTTGGTCCGTGGGAGTCCTAGTGCTTTGAGGCTTTTCAAAAGATTTCCAAAAGGTTAGCGACGTCACAGGTGACCGAAGATCTGGCAGCTACTTGCGTCAAAGAATCAGTTTAGCAATCAAAGAGGTAACGCTGCCAGTTTTCGGAACTTTGCCGAAAGGGACTTCTTTTAATTATATTTCTTAGTTTTAAATTTTTTTATTTTAAGTGTTTAGGTGTAATATTTTTAGTTACCGAATAATGTTTGTATTTTAGGTGGTTGTTAAGTAAACATCTCTAACAAAATCATTTAGTTCTTTTAGACTTAAGAAGTAAATTATTGGTCGTTAAACAATGTAATAAAGTGTAGTATTTACATCGTCAAAAGTTTCTTTTTGTCTATCCACGTAAATATAAGAGATGTATCATCAACAAATAATACAGTTTCACATAGGTTTTGAGTATAATAGGTAGTCATTTATAAAATTAAGAATAATAAAGGTCCCATTGAGCCCTGGGGACGCCCATCAATAAAAGGGCTCCGCTGGAACTTGTTCTCCGACATGTACGTTTTGGACTCTATTCGTTAATATGATTGTATAAATTAAGAGCGTCCTTATCGACACCGTAATGCTTCAACTTCATGAGAGAGTATTACGGTTAACGCAATCGAATGCCTTCGAAGTAGTCGCAGAATATTCCTATAGCATCTTGCTTATTTCCCACGCCTTAAAAATATGTTTGCCACTCCTGCTCAGTAGTGGATCTGCCTTTTAGTAAATCAAATTGATTGCTATGTAATAATTTGTTAGTTGAAATGAGACAATAATTGATTAAATATCTTACTTAGAGCTGGCGAGAATAGAG